>CAWVNZ010001271.1:0-220855 GCA_963930735.1 Dioctria linearis
CAAAAAATAATTTTTTACTATCGCAAGTTTTAATTGCGCCAGGGAATGCCTTTTCTACAGTAAATTTTTTAAAATATTAATTTTTTACTGTCGCAAATTTTAATTACGCCAGGGATTGCCTTTTCTATAGTAAATTATTCAAAAAATAATTTTCTACTGTCGCAAATTTTAATTACGCCAGGGATTGCCTTTTCTATAGTAAATTATTCAAAAAATAATTTTCAACTGTCGCAAATTTCGAATCCGCCAGGTATTGCCTTTTCTATAGTAAATTATTCAAAAAATAATTTTCAACTGTCGCAAATTTCAAATCCGCCAGGGATTGCCTTTTCTATAGTAAATTATTCAAAAAATAATTTTTTACTGTCGCAAATTTTAATTACGCCAGGGTTTGCCTTTTCTATAGTAAATTATTCAAAAAATAATTTTCAACTGTCGCAAATTTCAAATCCGCCAGGGATTGCCTTTTCTATAGTAAATTATTCAAAAAATAATTTTTTACTATCGCAAGTTTTAATTGCGCCAGGGATTGACTTTTATACAGTAAATTTGTCAAAATATTAATTTTTTATTGTCGCAAATTTTAATTACGCCAGGGATTGCCTTTTCTATATTAAATTATTCAAAAAAATAATTTTCTACTGTCGCAAATTTTAATTACGCCAGGGATTGCCCTTTCTATAGTAAATTATTCAAAAAATAATTTTTTACTGTCGCAAATTTCAAATCCGCCAGGGATTGCCTTTTCTATAGTAAATTATTCAAAAAATAATTTTATACTGTCGCAAATTTTAATTACGCCAGGGATTGCCTTTTCTATAGTAAATTATTCAAAAAATAATTTTCAACTGTCGCAAATTTTAATTACGCCAGGGATTGCCTTTTCTATAGTAATTTATTCAAAAAATAATTTTATACTGTCGCAAATTTTAATTGCGCCAGGTATTGCCTTTTCTATAGTAAATTATTCAAAAAATAATTTTCAACTGTCGCAAATTTTAATTACGCCAGGGATTGCCTTTTCTATAATAAATTATTCAAAAAATAATTTTCTACTGTCGCAAATTTTAATTACGCCAGGGATTGCCTTTTCTATAGTAAATTATTCAAAAAATAATTTTTTACTGTCGCAAATTTTGATTACGCCAGGGATTGCCTTTTCTATAGTAAATTATTCAAAAAATAATTTTCTACTGTCGCAAATTTCAAATCCGCCAGGGATTGCCTTTTCTATAGTAAATTATTCAAAAAATAATTTTCTACTGTCGCAAATTTTAATTGCGCCAGGGATTGCCTTTTCTATAGTGAATTATTCAAAAAATAATTTTTTACTGTCGCAAATTTCAAATCCGCCAGGGATTGCCTTTTCTATAGTAAATTATTCAAAAAATAATTTTCTACTGTCGCAAATTTTAATTACGCCAGGGATTGCCTTTTCTATAGTAAATTATTCAAAAAATAATTTTTTATTGTCGCAAATTTCAAATCCGCCAGGGATTGCCTTTTCTATAGTAAATTATTCAAAAAATAATTTCCTACTGTCGCAAATTTTAATTGCGCCAGGGATTGCCTTTTCTACAGTAAATTTTTCAAAATATTAATTTTTTACTGTCGCAAATTTTAATTACGCCAGGTATTGCCTTTTCTATAGTAAATTATTCAAAAAATAATGTTCTACTGTCGCAAATTTTAATTACGCCAGGGATTGCCTTTTCTATAGTAAATTATTCAAAAAATAATTTTCTACTGTCGCAAATTTTAATTACGCCAGGGATTGCCTTTTCTATAGTAAATTATTCAAAAAATAATTTTTTACTGACGCAAATTTTAATTACGCCAGGGATTGCCTTTTCTATAGTAAATTATTCAAAAAATAATTTTCTACTGTCGCAAATTTCAAATCCGCCAGGGATTGCCTTTTCTATAGTAAATTATTCAAAAAATAATTTTTTACTATCGCAAGTTTTAATTGCGCCAGGGATTGCCTTTTCTACAGAAAATTTTTCAAAATATTAATTTTTTACTGTCGCAAATTTTAATTACGCCAGGGATTGCCTTTTCTATAGTAAATTATTCAAAAAATAATTTTCTACTGTCGCAAATTTTAATTACGCCAGGGATTGCCTTTTCTATAGTAAATTATTCAAAAAATAGTTTTCAACTGTCGCAAATTTCGAATCCGCCAGGGATTGCCTTTTCTATAGTAAATTATTCAAAATATTATTTTCAACTGTCGCAAATTTTAATTACGCCAGGGATTGCCTTTTCTATAGTAAATTATTCAAAAAATAATTTTCTACTGTCGCAAATTTCAAATCCGCCAGGGATTGCCTTTTCTATAGTAAATTATTCAAAAAATAATTTTCTACTGTCGCAAATTTTAATTACGCCAGGGATTCCCTTTTCTATAGTAAATTATTCAAAAAATAATTTTTTACTGTCGCAAATTTTAATTACGCCAGGGATTGCCTTTTCTATAGTAAATTATTCAAAAAATAATTTTCTACTGTCGCAAATTTCAAATCCGCCAGGGATTGCCTTTTCTATAGTAAATTATTCAAAAAATAATTTTTTACTATCGCAAGTTTTAATTGCGCCAGGGATTGCCTTTTCTACAGTAAATTTTTCAAAATATTAATTTTTTACTGTCGCAAATTTTAATTACGCCAGGTATTGCCTTTTCTATAGTAAATTATTCAAAAAATAATTTTTTACTGTCGCAAATTTTAAGTGCGCCAGGGATTGCCTTTTCTATAGTAAATTATTCAAAAAATAATTTTATACTGTCGCAAATTTTAATTACGCCAGGGATTGCCTTTTCTATGGTAAATTTTTCAAAAAATAATTTTTTAATGTCGCAAATTTTAAATATCACTGGGATTGCCTTTTCTATAGTAAATTATTCAAAAAATAATTTTCTACTGTCGCAAATTTTAAATGCGCCAGGGATTGCCTTTTCTATAGTAAATTTTGCAAAAAAATAATTTTTTACTATCGCAAATTTTAATTACGCCAGGGATTGCCTTTTCTATAGTAAATTATTCAAAAAATAATTTTCAACTGTCGCAAATTTTAATTGCGCCAGGGATTGCCTTTTCTATAGTAAATTATTCAAAAAATAATTTTTTACTGTCGCAAATTGTAATTGCGCCAGGGATTGCCTTTTCTATAGTAAATTATTCAAAAATAATTTTCTACTGTCGCAAATTTTAATTACGCCAGGGATTGACGTTTCTATAGTAAATTATTCAAAAAATAATTTTTTACTGTCGCAAATTTTAATTACGCCAGGGATTGCCTTTTCTATAGTAAATTTTGCAAAAAATAATTTTATACTGTCGCAAATTTTAATTGCGCCAGGGATTGCCTTTTCTATAGTAAATTATTCAAAAAATAATTTTATACTTTCGCAAATTTTAAATACGCCAGAGATTGCCTTTTCTATAGTAAATTATTCAAAAAATAATTTTTTCCTGTCGCAAATTTTAAGTGCGCCAGGGATTGCCTTTTCTATAGTAAATTATTCAAAAAATAATTTTCAACTGTCGCAAATTTTAATTACGCCAGGGATTGCCTTTTCTATAGTAAATTATTCAAAAAATAATTTTCAACTGTCGCAAATTTTAATTGCGCCAGGGATTGCCTTTTCTATAGTAAATTATTCAAAAAATAATTTTTTAATGTCGCAAATTGTAATTGCGCCAGGGATTGCCTTTTCTATAGTAAATTATTCAAGAAATAATTTTCTACTGTCGCAAATTTTAATTACGCCAAGGATTGCCGTTTCTATAGTAAATTATTCAAAAAATAATTTTTTACTGTCGCAAATTTTAATTACGCCAGGGATTGCCTTTTCTATAGTAAATTTTGCAAAAAATAATTTTATACAGTCGCAAATTTTAATTGCACCAGGGATTGCCTTTTCTATAGTAAATTATTCAAAAAATAATTTTATACTGTCGCAAATTTTAAATACGCCAGGGATTGCCTGTTCTCTAGTAAATTATTCAAAAAATAATTTTTTAGTGTCGCAAATTTTAAGAGCGCCAGTGGTTGCCTTTTCTATAGTGAATTATTCAAAAAATAATTTTCAACGGTCGCAAATTTTAATTACGCCAGGGATTTCCTTTTCTATAGTAAATTATTCAAAAAATAATTTTCTACTGTCGCAAATTTTAATTACGCCAGGGATTGCCTTTTCTATAGTAAATTATTCAAAAAATAATTTTCTACTGTCGCAAATGTTAATTACGCCAGGGATTGCCTTTTCTATAGTAAATTATTCAAAAAATAATCTTATACTGTCGCAAATTTTAATTACGCCAGGGATTGCCTTTTCTATAGTAAATTATTCAAAAAATAATTTTCAACTGTCGCAAATTTTAATTACACCAGGGATTGCCTTTTCTATAGTAAATTATTCAAAAAATAATTTTCTACTGTCGCAAATTTTAATTACGCCAGGGATTGCCTTTTCTATAGTAAATTATTCAAAAAATAATTTTCTATTGTCGCAAATTTTAATTACGCCAGGGATTGCCTTTTCTATAGTAAATTATTCAAAAAATTATTTTATACTGTCGCAAATTTTAAATACGCCAGGGATTGCCTTTTCTATAGTAAATTATTCAAAAAATAATTTTTTACTGTCGCAAATTTCAAATCCGCCAGGGATTGCCTTTTCTATAGTAAAGTTTGCAAAAAAATAATTTTTTACTGTCGCAAATTTCAAATCCGCCAGGGATTGCCTTTTCTATAGTAAATTATTCAAAAAATAATTTTCAACTGTCGCAAATTTTAAATCCGCCAGGGATTGCCTTTTCTATAGTAAATTATTCAAAAAATAATTTTTTACTGTCGCAAATTGTAATTGCGCCAGGGACTGCCTTTTCTATAGTAAATTATTCAAAAAATAATTTTCTACTGTCGCAAATTTTAATTACGCCAGGGATTGCCGTTTCTATAGTAAATTATTCAAAAAATAATTTTTTACTGTCGCAAATTTTACTTACGCCAGGGATTGCCTTTTCTATAGTAAATTTTGCAAAAAATAATTTTATACTGTCGCAAATTTTAATTGCGCCAGGGATTGCCTTTTCTATAGTAAATTATTCAAAAAATAATTTTATACTTTCGCAAATTTTAAATACGCCAGGGATTGCCTTTTCTATAGTAAATTATTCAAAAAATAATTTTTTACTGTCGCAAATTTTAAGTGCGCCAGGGATTGCCTTTTCTATAGTAAATTATTCAAAAAATAATTTTCAACTGTCGCAAATTTTAAATCCGCCAGGGATTGCCTTTTCTATAGTAAATTATTCAAAAAATAATTTTTTACTGTCGCAAATTGTAATTGCGCCAGGGACTGCCTTTTCTATAGTAAATTATTCAAAAAATAATTTTCTACTGTCGCAAATTTTAATTACGCCAGGGATTGCCGTTTCTATAGTAAATTATTCAAAAAATAATTTTTTACTGTCGCAAATTTTACTTACGGCAGGGATTGCCTTTTCTATAGTAAATTTTGCAAAAAATAATTTTATACTGTCGCAAATTTTAATTGCGCCAGGGATTGCCTTTTCTATAGTAAATTATTCAAAAAATAATTTTATACTTTCGCAAATTTTAAATACGCCATGGATTGCCTTTTCTATAGTAAATTATTCAAAAAATAATTTTTTACTGTCGCAAATTTTAAGTGCGCCAGGGATTGCCTTTTCTATAGTAAATTATTCAAAAATTAATTTTTTACTGTCGCAAATTTTAATTACGCCAGGGATTGCCTTTTCTATAGTAAATTATTCAAAAAATAATTTTTTACTGTCGCAAATTTTAAGTGCGCCAGGGATTGCCTTTTCTATAGTAAATTATTCAAAAAATAATTTTCAACTGTCGCAAATTTTAATTACGCCAGGGATTGCCTTTTCTATAGTAAATTATTCAAAAAATAATTTTCAACTGTCGCAAATTTTAATTGCGCCAGGTATTGCCTTTTCTATAGTAAATTATTCAAAAAATAATTTTTTAATGTCGCAAATTGTAATTGCGTCAGGGATTGCCTTTTCTATAGTAAATTATTCAAGAAATAATTTTCTACTGTCGCAAATTTTAATTACGCCAGGGATTGCCGTTTCTATAGTAAATTATTCAAAAAATAATTTTTTACTGTTGCAAATTTTAATTACGCCAGGGATTGCCTTTTCTATAGTAAATTTTGCAAAAAATAATTTTATACTGTCGCAAATTTTAATTGCGCCAGGGATTGCCTTTTCTATAGTAAATTATTCAAAAAATAATTTTATACTGTCGCAAATTTTAAATACGCCAGGGATTGCCTGTTCTCTAGTAAATTATTCAAAAAATAATTTTTTACTTTCGCAAATTTTAAGTGCGCCAGGGATTACCTTTTCTATAGTGAATTATTCAAAAATAATTTTCAACTGTCGCAAATTTTAATTACGCCAGGGATTGCCTTTTCTATAGTAAATTATTCAAAAAATAATTTTCTACTGTCGCAAATTTTAATTACGCCAGGGATTGCCTTTTCTATAGTAAATTATTCAAAAAATAATTTTCTACTGTCGCAAATTTTAATTACGCCAGGGATTGCCTTTTCTGTAGTAAATTATTCAAAAAATAATTTTATACTGTCGCAAATTTTAATTACGCCAGCGATTGCCTTTTCTATAGTAAATTATTCAAAAAATAATTATCAACTGTCGCAAATTTTAATTACGCCAGGGATTGCCTTTTCTATAGTAAATTATTCAAAAAATAATTTTCTACTGTCGCAAATTTTAATTACGCCAGGAATTGCCTTTTCTATAGTAAATTATTCAAAAAATAATTTTCTACTGTCGCAAATTTTAATTACGCCAGGGATTGCCTTTTCTATAGTAAATTATTCAAAAAAAAATTTTATACTGTCGCAAATTTTAAATACGCCAGGGATTGCCTTTTCTATAGTAAATTATTCAAAAAATAATTTTCAACTGTCGCAAATTTTAATTACGCCAGGGATTGCCTTTTCTATAGTAAATTATTCAAAAAATAATTTTTTACTGTCGCAAATTTCAAATCCGCCAGGGATTGCCTTTTCTATAGTAAATTATTCAAAAAATAATTTTCAACTGTCGCAAATTTTAATTACGCCAGGGATTGCTTTTCTATAGTAAATTATTCAAAAAATAATTTTTTAATGTCGCAAATTGTAACTGCGCCAGGGATTGCCTTTTCTATAGTAAATTATTCAAAAAGTAATTTTCAACTGTCGCAAATTTTCATTGCGCCAGGGATTGCCTTTTCTATAGTAAATTATTCAAAAAATAATTTTATACTGTCGCAAATTTTAATTACGCCAGGGATTGCCTTTTCTATAGTAAATTATTCAAAAAATAATTTTTAACTGTCGCAAATTTTAATTGCGCCAGGGATTGCCTTTTCTATAGTAAATTATTCAAAAAATAATTTTTTACTGTCGCAAATTTTAAGTGCGCCAGGGGTTGCCTTTTCTATAGTAAATTATTCAAAAAATAATTTTTTACTGTCGCAAATTTCAAATCCGCCAGGGATTGCCTTTTCTATAGTAAATTATTCAAAAAATAATTTTCAACTGTCGCAAATTTTAATTGCGCCAGGGATTGCCTTTTCTATAGTAAATTATTCAAAAAATAATTTTTTACTGTCGCAAATTTCAAATCCGCCAGGGATTGCCTTTTCTATAGTAAATTATTCAAAAAATAATTTTCTACTGTCGCTAATTTTAATTGCGCCAGGGATTGCCTTTTCTATAGTAAATTATTCAAAAAATAATTTTCAACTGTCGCAAATTTTAATTAGGCCAGGGATTGCCTTTTCTATAGTAAATTATTCAAAAAATAATTTTATACTGTCGCAAATTTTAATTACGCCAGGGATTGCCTTTTCTATAGTAAATTATTCAAAAAATAATTTTCAACTGTCGCAAATTTAATTGCGCCAGGGATTGCCTTTTCTATAGTAAATTATTCAAAAAATATTTTTTTACTGTCGCAAATTTCAAATCCGCCAGGGATTGCCTTTTCTATAGTAAATTATTCAAAAAATAATTTTCTACTGTCGCAAATTTTAATTGCGCCAGGGATTGCCTTTTCTATAGTAAATTATTCAAAAAATAATTTTTTACTGTCGCAAATTTTAATTACGCCAGGGATTGCCTTTTCTATAGTAAATTATTCAAAAAATAATTTTCAACTGTCGCAAATTTAATTGCGCCAGGGATTGCCTTTTCTATAGTAAATTATTCAAAAAATAATTTTCTACTGCCGTAAATTTTAATTGCGCCAGGGATTGCCTTTTCTATAGTAAATTATTCAAAAATAATTTTTTACTGTCGCAAATTTTAAATACGCCAGGGATTGCCTTTTTATAGTAAATTATGCAGAAAAATAATTTTTTACTGTCGCAAATTTTAAATATCCCAGGGATTGCCTTTTCTATAGTAAATTTCTCACAAATAAATTTTTTACTGTCGCAAATTTTAAATACGCCAGGGATTGCCTTTTCTATAGTAAATTATTCAAAAAATAATTTTCTACTGTCGCAAATTTTAATTACGCCAGGGATTGCCTTTTCTATAGTAAATTATTCAAAAAATAATTTTCTACTGTCGCAAATTTTAAATATCCCAGGGATTGCCTTTTCTATAGTAAATTATTCAAAAAATAATTTTTTACTGTCGCAAATTTTAATTACGCCAGGGATTGCCTTTTCTATAGTAAATTATTCAAAAAATAATTTTCTACTGTCGCAAATTTTAATTACGCCAGGGATTGCCTTTTCTATAGTAAATTATTCAAAAAATAATTTTCTACTGTCGCAAATTTTAATTGCGCCAGGGATTGCCTTTTCTATAGTAAATTATTCAAAAAATAATTTTCAACTGTCGCAAATTTTAAATACGCCAGGGATTGCCTTTTCTATAGTAAATTATTCAAAAAATTATTTTCAACTGTCGCAAATTTTAATTACGCCAGGGATTGCCTTTTCTATAGTAAATTTTGCAAAAAAATAATTTTTTACTGTCGCAAATTTTAATTACGCCAGGGATTGCCTTTTCTATAGTAAATTATTCAAAAAATAATTTTCAACTGTCGCAAATTTTAATTACGCCAGGGATTGCCTTTTCTATAGTAAATTATTCAAAAAATAATTTTATACTGTCGCAAATTTCAATTACGCCAGGGATTGCCTTTTCTATAGTAAATTATTCAAAAAATAATTTTCAACTGTCGCAAATTTTAATTACGCCAGGGATTGCCTTTTCTATAGTAAATTATTCAAAAAATAATTTTTTACTGTCGCAAATTGTAATTGCGCCAGGGATTGCCTTTTCTATAGTAAATTATTCAAAAAATAATTTTCAACTGTCGCAAATTTTAATTACGCCAGGGATTGCCTTTTCTATAGTAAATTATTCAAAAAATAATTTTCTACTGTCGCAAATTTCAATTACGCCAGGGATTGCCTTTTCTATAGTAAATTATTCAAAAAATAACTTTTTACTGTCGCAAATTTCAAATCCGCCAGGGATTGCCTTTTCTATAGTAAATTATTCAAAAAATAATTTTCAACTGTCGCAAATTTTAATTACGCCAGGGATTGCCTTTTCTATAGTAAATTATTCAAAAAATAATTTTCTACTGTCGCAAATTTTAATTACGCCAGGGATTGCCTTTTCTATAGTAAATTATTCAAAAAATAATTTTCTACTGTCGCAAATTTTAATTACGCCAGGGATTGCCTTTTCTATAGTAAATTATTCAAAAAATAATTTTATTCTGTCGCAAATTTTAATTACGCCAGGGATTGCCTTTTCTATAGTAAATTATTCAAAAAATAATTTTCAACTGTCGCAAATTTTAATTACGCCAGGGATTGCCTTTTCTATAGTAAATTATTCAAAAAATAATTTTCTACTGTCGCAAATTTTAATTACGCCAGGGATTGCCTTTTCTATAGTAAATTATTCAAAAAATAATTTTATACTGTCGCAAATTTTAATTACGCAAGGATTGCCTTTTCTATAGTAAATTATTCAAAAAATAATTTTCAACTGTCGCAAATTTTAATTGCGCCAGGGATTGCCTTTTCTATAGTAAATTATTCAAAAAATAGGTTTTTTACTGTCGCAAATTTCAAATCCGCCAGGGATTGCCTTTTCTATAGTAAATTATTCAAAAAATAATTTTCAACTGTCGCAAATTTTAATTACGCCAGGGATTGCCTTTTCTATAGTAAATTTTGCAAAAAAATAATTTTTTACTGTCGCAAATTTTAATTACGCCAGGGATTGCCTTTTCTATAGTAAATTATTCAAAAAATAATTTTCAACTGTCGCAAATTTTAATTACGCCAGCGATTGCCTTTTCTATAGTAAATTATTCAAAAAATAATTTTCTACTGTCGCAAATTTTAATTGCGCCAGGGATTGCCTTTTCTATAGTAAATTATTCAAAAAATAATTTTCAACTGTCGCAAATTTTAAATACGCCAGGGATTGCCTTTTCTATAGTAAATTATTCAAAAAATAATTTTCAACTGTCGCAAATTTTAATTACGCCAGGGATTGCCTTTTCTATAGTAAATTTTGCAAAAAAATAATTTTTTACTGTCGCAAATTTTAATTACGCCAGGGATTGCTTTTCTATAGTAAATTATTCAAAAAATAATTTTCAACTGTCGCAAATTTTATTACGCCAGGGATTGCCTTTTCTATAGTAAATTATTCAAAAAATAATTTTATACTGTCGCAAATTTTAATTACGCCAGGGATTGCCTTTTCTATAGTAAATTATTCAAAAAATAATTTTCAACTGTCGCAAATTTTAATTACGCCAGGGATTGCCTTTTCTATAGTAAATTATTCAAAAAATAATTTTTTACTGTCGCAAATTGTAACTGCGCCAGGGATTGCCTTTTCTATAGTAAATATTCAAAAAATTATTTTCAACTGTCGCAAATTTTAATTACGCCAGGGATTGCCTTTTCTATAGTAAATTATTCAAAAAATAATTTTCAACTGTCGCAATTTTAGTTACGCCAGGGATTGCCTTTTCTATAGTAAATTATTCAAAAAAATAATTTTCAACTGTCGCAAATTTCAATTACGCCAGGGATTGCCTTTTCTATAGTAAATTATTCAAAAAATAACTTTTTACTGTCGCAAATTTCAAATCCGCCAGGGATTGCCTTTTCTATAGTAAATTATTCAAAAAATAATTTTCAACTGTCGCAAATTTTAATTACGCCAGCGATTGCCTTTTCTATAGTAAATTATTCAAAAAATAATTTTCTACTGTCGCAAATTTTAATTGCGCCAGGGATTGCCTTTTCTATAGTAAATTATTCAAAAAATAATTTTCAACTGTCGCAAATTTTAAATACGCCAGGGAATTGCCTTTTCTATAGTAAATTATTCAAAAAATAATTTTCAACTGTCGCAAATTTTAATTACGCCAGGGATTGCCTTTTCTATAGTAAATTTTGCAAAAAAATAATTTTTTACTGTCGCAAATTTTAATTACGCCAGGGATTGCCTTTTCTATAGTAAATTATTCAAAAAATAATTTTCAACTGTCGCAAATTTTAATTACGCCAGGGGATTGCCTTTTCTATAGTAAATTATTCAAAAAATAATTTTATACTGTCGCAAATTTTAATTACGCCAGGGATTGCCTTTTCTATAGTAATTATTCAAAAAATAATTTTCAACTGTCGCAAATTTTAATTACGCCAGGGATTGCCTTTTCTATAGTAAATTATTCAAAAAATAATTTTTTACTGTCGCAAATTGTAACTGCGCCAGGGATTGCCTTTTCTATAGTAAATTATTCAAAAAAATAATTTTCAACTGTCGCAAATTTTAATTACGCCAGGGATTGCCTTTCTATAGTAAATTATTCAAAAAATAATTTTCAACTGTCGCAAATTTTAGTTACGCCAGGGATTGCCTTTTCTATAGTAAATTATTCTAAAAATAATTTTCTACTGTCGCAAATTTCAATTACGCCAGGGATTGCCTTTTCTATAGTAAATTATTCAAAAAATAACTTTTTACTGTCGCAAATTTCAAATCCGCCAGGGATTGCCTTTTCTATAGTAAATTATTCAAAAAATAATTTTCAACTGTCGCAAATTTTAAGTACGCCAGGGATTGCCTTTTCTATAGTAAATTATTCAAAAAATAATTTTCTACTGTCGCAAATTTTAATTACGCCAGGGATTGCCTTTTCTATAGTAAATTATTCAAAAAATAATTTTATACTGTCGCAAATTTTAATTACGCCAAGGATTGCCTTTTCTATAGTAAATTATTCAAAAAATAATTTTCAACTGTCGCAAATTTTAATTGCGCCAGGGATTGCCTTTTCTATAGTAAATTATTCAAAAAATAGTTTTTTACTGTCGCAAATTTCAAATCCGCTAGGGATTGCCTTTTCTATAGTAATTATTCAAAAAAATAATTTTTTACTGTCGCAAATTTTAATTACGCGAGGGATTGCCTTTTCTATAGTAAATTATTCAAAAAATAATTTTCAACTGTCGCAAATTTCAAATCCGCCAGGGATTGCCTTTTCTATAGTAAATTATTCAAAAAATAATTTTCTACTGTCGCAAATTTCAATTGCGCCAGGGATTGCCTTTTCTATAGTAAATTATTCAAAAAATAATTTTTTACTGTCGCAAATTTTAATTACGCCAGGATTGCCTTTTCTATAGTAAATTATTCAAAAAATAATTTTCAACTGTTGCAAATTTGAATTGCGCCAGGGATTGCCTTTTCTATAGTAAATTATTCAAAAAATAAAATTTCTACTGTCGCAAATTTTAATTGCGCCAGGGATTGCCTTTTCTATAGTAAATTATTCAAAAAATAATTTTTTACTGTCCGGCAAATTTTAAATACGCCAGGGATTGCCTTTTCTATAGTAAATTTTGCAGAAAAAATAATTTTTTGCTGTCGCAAATTTTAAATATCCAGGGATTGCCTTTTCTATAGTAAATTTCTCACAAATTAATTTTTTACTGTCGCAAATTTTAAATACGCCAGGGATTGCCTTTTCTATAGTAAATTATTCAAAAAATAATTTTCTACTGTCGCAAATTTTAATTACGCCAGGGATTGCCTTTTCTATAGTAAATTATTCAAAAAATAATTTTCTATTTCACAAATTTTAAATATCCCAGGGATTGCCTTTTCTATAGTAAATTATTCAAAAAATAATTTTTTACTGTCGCAAATTTCAAATCCGCCAGGGATTGCCTTTTCTATAGTAAATTATTCAAAAAATATTTTTTACTGTCGCAAGTTTTAATTACGCCAGGGATTGCCTTTTCTATAGTAAATTATTCAAAAAATAATTTTCAACTGTCGCAAATTTCAAATCCGCCAGGGATTGCCTTTTCTATAGTAAATTATTCAAAAAATTATTTTCTACTGTCGCAAATTTTAATTGCGCCAGGGATTGCCTTTTCTATAGTAAATTATTCAAAAAATAATTTTCTACTGTCGCAAATTTTAATTGCGCAGGGATTGCCTTTTCTATAGTAAATTATTCAAAAAATAATTTTCTACTGTCGCAAATTTTAAATATCCCAGGGATTGCCTTTTCTATAGTAAATTATTCAAAAAATAATTTTTACTGTCGCAAATTTCAATCGCCAGGGATTGCCTTTTCTATTAGTAAATTATTAAAAAAATAATTTTTTACTGTCGCAAGTTTTAATTACGCCAGGGATTGCCTTTTCTATAGTAAATTATTCAAAAAATAATTTTCTACTGTCGCAAATTTAATTACGCCAGGGATTGCCTTTTCTATAGTAAATTATTCAAAAAATTATTTTCTACTGTCGCAAATTTAATTGCGCCAGGGATTGCCTTTTCTATAGTAAATTATTCAAAAAATAATTTTCTACTGTCGCAAATTTTAAATATCCCAGGCATTGCCTTTTCTATAGTAAATTATTCAAAAAATAATTTTTTACTGTCGCAAATTTCAAATCCGCCAGGGATTGCCTTTTCTATAGTAAATTATTCAAAAAATAATTTTTTACTGTCGCAAGTTTTAATTACGCCAGGGATTGCCTTTTCTATAGTAAATTATTCAAAAAATAATTTTCAACTGTCGCAAATTTCAAATCCGCCAGGGATTGCCTTTTCTATAGTAAATTATTCAAAAAATAATTTTCTACTGTCGCAAATTTTAATTGCGCCAGGGATTGCCTTTTCTATAGTAAATTATTCAAAAAATAATTTTTTACTGTCGCAAATTTTAATTACGCCAGGGATTGCCTTTTCTATAGTAAATTATTCAAAAAATAATTTTCAACTGTGGCAAATTTTAATTGCGCGAGGGATTGTCTTTTCTATAGTAAATTATTCAAAAAATAATTTTCTACTGTCGCAAATTTTAATTGCGCCAGGGATTGCGTTTTCTATAGTAAATTATTCCAAAAATAATTTTTTACTGTCGCAAATTTTAAATACGCCAGGGATTGCCTTTTCTATAGTAAAATTTTGCAGAAAAATAATTTTTTACTGTCGCAAATTTTAAATATACCAGGGATTGCCTATCCTATAGTAAATTTCTCACAAATTAATTTTTTACTGTCGCAAATTTTAAATACGCCAGGGATTGCCTTTTCTATAGTAAATTATTCAAAAAATATTTTTTTACTGTCGCAAATTTTAAGAGCTCCAGGGATTGCCTTTTCTATAGTAAATTATTCAAAAAATAATTTTCAACTGTCGCAAATTTTAATTACGCCAGGGATTGCCTTTTCTATAGTAAATTATTCAAAAAATAATTTTATACTGTCGCAAATTTTAATTACGCCAGGGATTGCCTTATCTATAGTAAATTATTCAAAAAATAATTTTCAACTGACGCAAATTTTAATTACGCCAGAGATTGCCTTTTCTATAGTAAATTATTCAAAAATAATTTTATACTGTCGCAAATTTTAAATACGCCAGGGATTGCCTTTTCTATAGTAAATTATTCAAAAAATAATTTTATATTGTCGCAAATTTTAAATACGCCAGGGATTGCCTTTTCTATAGTAAATTATTCAAAAAATAATTTTTTACTGTCGCAAATTTTAAGAGCGCCAGGGATTGCCTTTTCTATAGTAAATTATTCAAAAAATAATTTTCAACTGTCGCAAATTTTAATTACGCCAGGGATTGCCTTTTCTATAGTAAATTATTCAAAAAATAATTTTCTACTGTCGCAAATTTTAATTACGCCAGGGATTGCCTTTTCTATAGTAAATTATTCAAAAAATAAT
This sequence comes from Dioctria linearis, assembly GCA_963930735.1. Taxonomy (NCBI): domain Eukaryota; kingdom Metazoa; phylum Arthropoda; class Insecta; order Diptera; family Asilidae; genus Dioctria; species Dioctria linearis. The sequence goes on from CAWVNZ010001271.1 coordinate 15,331, forward strand.
TTTCTACTGTCGCAAATTTTAATTACGCCAGGGATTGCCTTTTCTATAGTAAATTATTCAAAAAATAATTTTATACTGCCACAAATTTTAATTACGCCAGGGATTGCCTTTTCTACAGTAAATTATTCAAAAAATAATTTTCAACTGTCGCAAATTTTAATTACGCCAGGGATTGCCTTTTCTATAGTAAATTATTCAAAAAATAATTTTCTACTGTCGCAAATTTTAATTACGCCAGGGATTGCCTTTTCTATAGTAAATTATTCAAAAAATAATTTTATACTGTCGCAAATTTTAATTACGCCAGGGATTGCCTTTTCTATAGTAAATTATTCAAAAAATAATTTTCAACTGTCGCAAATTTTAATTGCGCCAGGGATTGCCTTTACTATAGTAAATTATTCAAAAAATAATTTTTTACTGTCGCAAATTTCAAATCCGCCAGGGATTGCCTTTTCTATAGTAAATTATTCAAAAAATAATTTTTTACTGTCGCAAATTTTAATTACGCCAGGGATTGCCTTTTCTATAGTAAATTATTCAAAAAATAATTTTCAACTGTCGCAAATTTTAATTGCGCCAGGGATTGCCTTTTCTATAGTAAATTATTCAAAAAATAATTTTCTACTGTCGCAAATTTTAATTGCGCCAGGGATTGCCTTTTCTATAGTAAATTATTCAAAAAATAATTTTTTACTGTCGCAAATTTTAAATATTCCAGGGATTGCCTTCTCTATAGTAAATTTTGCAGAAAAATAATTTTTTGCTGTCGCAAATTTTAAATATCCCAGGGATTGCCTTTTCTATAGTAAATTTCTCACAAATTAATTTTTTACTGTCGCAAATTTTAAATACGCCAGGGATTGCCTTTTCTATAGTAAATTATTCAAAAAATAATTTTCTACTGTCGCAAATTTTAATTACGCCAGGGATTGCCTTTTCTATAGTAAATTATTCAAAAAATAATTTTCTACTGTCGCAAATTTTAAATATCCCAGGGATTGCCTTTTCTATAGTAAATTATTCAAAAAATAATTTTTTACTGTCGCAAATTTTAATTACGCCAGGGATTGCCTTTTCTATAGTAAATTATTCAAAAAATAATTTTCTACTGTCGCAAATTTTAATTACGCCAGGGATTGCCTTTTCTATAGTAAATTATTCAAAAAATAATTTTCTACTGTCGCAAATTTTAATTGCGCCAGGGATTGCCTTTTCTATAGTAAATTATTCAAAAAATAATTTTCAACTGTCGCAAATTTTAAATACGCCAGGGATTGCCTTTTTTAAGTAAATTATTCAAAAAATAATTTTCAACTGTCGCAAATTTTAATTACGCCAGGGATTGCCTTTTCTATAGTAAATTTTGCAAAAAAATAATTTTTTACTGTCGCAAATTTTAATTACGCCAGGGATTGCCTTTTCTATAGTAAATTATTCAAAAAATAATTTTCTACTGTCGCAAATTTTAAATATCCCAGGGATTGCCTTTTCTATAGTAAATTATTCAAAAAATAATTTTTTACTGTCGCAAATTTCAAATCCGCCAGGGATTGCCTTTTCTATAGTAAATTATTCAAAAAATAATTTTTTACTGTCGCAAGTTTTAATTACGCCAGGGATTGCCTTTTCTATAGTAAATTATTAAAAAAATAATTTTCAACTGTCGCAAATTTCAAATCCGCCATAGATTGCCTTTTCTATAGTAAATTATTCAAAAAATAATTTTCTACTGTCGCAAATTTTAATTGCGCCAGGGATTGCCTTTTCTATAGTAAATTATTCAAAAAATAATTTTTTACTGTCGCAAATTTTAATTACGCCAAGGATTGCCTTTTCTATAGTAAATTATTCAAAAAATAATTTTCAACTGTGGCAAATTTTAATTGCGCGAGGGATTGCCTTTTCTATAGTAAATTATTCAAAAAATAATTTTCTACTGTCGCAAATTTTAATTGCGCCAGGGATTGCCTTTTCTATAGTAAATTATTCCAAAAATAATTTTTTACTGTCGCAAATTTTAAATACGCCAGGGATTGCCTTTTCTATAGTAAATTTTGCAGAAAAATAATTTTTTACTGTCGCAAATTTTAAATATCCCAGGGATTGCCTTTTCTATAGTAAATTTCTCACAAATTAATTTTTTACTGTCGCAAATTTTAATTACGCCAGGGATTGCCTTTTCTATAGTAAATTATTCAAAAAATAATTTTCTACTGTCGCAAATTTTAAATATCCCAGGGATTGCCTTTTCTATAGTAAATTATTCAAAAAATAATTTTTTACTGTCGCAAATTTTAATTACGACAGGGATTGCATTTTCTATAGTAAATTATTCAAAAAATAATTTTCTACTGTCGCAAATTTTAATTACGCCAGGGATTGCCTTTTCTATAGTAAATTATTCAAAAAATAATTTTCTACTGTCGCAAATTTTAATTGCGCCAGGGATTGCCTTTTCTATAGTAAATTATTCAAAAAATAATTTTCAACTGTCGCAAATTTTAAATACGCCAAGGATTGCCTTTTCTATAGTAAATTATTCAAAAAATAATTTTTTACTGTCGCAAATTGTAATTGCGCCAGGGATTGCCTTTTCTATAGTAAATTATTCAAAAAATAATTTTCAACTGTCGCAAATTTTAATTACGCCAGGGATTGCCTCTTCTATAGTAAATTATTCAAAAAATAATTTTATACTGTCGCAAATTTTAATTACGACAGGGATTGCCTTTTCTATAGTAAATTATTCAAAAAATAATTTTCAACTGTAGCAAATTTTAATTGCGCCAGGGATTGCCTTTTCTATAGTAAATTATTCAAAAAATAATTTTTTACTGTCGCAAATTTCAAATCCGCCAGGGATTGCCTTTTCTATAGTAAATTATTCAAAAAATAATTTTCAACTGTCGCAAATTTTAAATACGCCAGGGATTGCCTTTTCTATAGTAAATTATTCAAAAAATAATTTTATACTGTCGCAAATTTTAATTACGCCAGGGATTGCCTTTTCTATAGTAAATTATTCAAAAAATAATTTTCAACTGTCGCAAATTTTAAATACGCCAGGGATTGCCCTTTCTATAGTAAATTATTCAAAAAATAATTTTTTACTGTCGCAAGTTTTAAGTGCGCCAGGGATTGCCTTTTCTATAGTAAATTATTCAAAAAATAATTTTCAACTGTCGCAAATTTTAATTACGCCAGGGATTGCCTTTTCTATAGTAAATTATTCAAAAAATAATTTTCTACTGTCGCAAATTTTAATTACGCCAGGGATTGCCATTTCTATAGTAAATTATTCAAAAAATAATTTTCAACTGTCGCAAATTTTAATTACGCCAGGGATTGCCTTTTCTATAGTAAATTATTCAAAAAATAATTTTCAACTGTCGCAAATTTTAATTGCGCCAGGGATTGCTTTTTCTATAGTAAATTATTCAAAAAATAATTTTATACTGTCGCAAATTTTAATTACGCCAGGCATTGCCTTTTCTATAGTAAATTATTCAAAAAATAATTTTCTACTGTCGCAAATTTTAAATATCCCAGGGATTGCCTTTTCTATAGTAAATTATTCAAAAAATAATTTTTTACTGTCGCAAATTTCAAATCCGCCAGGGATTGCCTTTTCTATAGTAAATTATTCAAAAAATAATTTTTTACTGTCGCAAGTTTTAATTACGCCAGGTATTGCCTTTTCTATAGTAAATTATTCAAAAAATAATTTTCAACTGCCGCAAATTTCAAATCCGCCAGGGATTGCCTTTTCTATAGTAAATTATTCAAAAAATAATTTTCTACTGTCGCAAATTTTAATTACGCCAGGGATTGCCTTTTCTATAGTAAATTATTCAAAAAATAATTTTCTACTGTCGCAAATTTTAAATATCCCAGGGATTGCCTTTTCTATAGTAAATTATTCAAAAAATAATTTTTTACTGTCGCAAATTTTAATTACGCCAGGGATTGCCTTTTCTATAGTAAATTATTCAAAAAATAATTTTCTACTGTCGCAAATTTTAATTGCGCCAGGGATTGCCTTTTCTATAGTAAATTATTCCAAAAATAATTTTTTACTGTCGCAAATTTTAAACACGCCAGGGATTGCCTTTTCTATAGTAAATTTTGCAGAAAAATAATTTTTTACTGTCGCAAATTTTAAATATCCCAGGGATTGCCTTTTCTATAGTAAATTTCTCACAAATTAATTTTTTACTGTCGCAAATTTTAAATACGCCAGGGATTGCCTTTTCTATAGTAAATTATTCAAAAAATAATTTTCTACTGTCGCAAATTTTAATTACGCCAGGGATTACCTTTTCTATAGTAAATTATTCAAAAAATAATTTTCTACTGTCGCAAATTTTAAATATCCCAGGGATTGCCTTTTCTATAGTAAATTATTCAAAAAATAATTTTTTACTGTCGCAAATTTCAAATCCGCCAGGGATTGCCTTTTCTATAGTAAATTATTCAAAAAATAATTTTTTACTGTCGCAAGTTTTAATTACGCCAGGGATTGCCTTTTCTATAGTAAATTATTCAAAAAATAATTTTCAACAGTCGCAAATTTCAAATCCGCCGCCTTTTCTATAGTAAATTATTCAAAAAATAATTTTCTACTGTCGCAAATTTTAATTGCGCCAGGGATTGCCTTTTCTATAGTAAATTATTCAAAAAATAATTTTTTACTGTCGCAAATTTTAATTACGCCAAGGATTGCCTTTTCTATAGTAAATTATTCAAAAAATAATTTTCAACTGTGGCAAATTTTAATTGCGCGAGGGATTGCCTTTTCTATAGTAAATTATTCAAAAAATAATTTTCTACTGTCGCAAATTTTAATTGCGCCAGGGATTGCCTTTTCTATAGTAAATTATTCCAAAAATAATTTTTTACTGTCGCAAATTTTAAATACGCCAGGGATTGCCTTTTCTATAGTAAATTTTGCAGAAAAATAATTTTTTACTGTCGCAAATTTTAAATATCCCAGGGATTGCCTTTTCTATAGTAAATTTCTCACAAATTAATTTTTTACTGTCGCAAATTTTAATTACGCCAGGGATTGCCTTTTCTATAGTAAATTATTCAAAAAATAATTTTCTACTGTCGCAAATTTTAAATATCCCAGGGATTGCCTTTTCTATAGTAAATTATTCAAAAAATAATTTTTTACTGTCGCAAATTTTAATTACGACAGGGATTGCATTTTCTATAGTAAATTATTCAAAAAATAATTTTCTACTGTCGCAAATTTTAATTACGCCAGGGATTGCCTTTTCTATAGTAAATTATTCAAAAAATAATTTTCTACTGTCGCAAATTTTAATTGCGCCAGGGATTGCCTTTTCTATAGTAAATTATTCAAAAAATAATTTTCAACTGTCGCAAATTTTAAATACGCCAAGGATTGCCTTTTCTATAGTAAATTATTCAAAAAATAATTTTTTACTGTCGCAAATTGTAATTGCGCCAGGGATTGCCTTTTCTATAGTAAATTATTCAAAAAATAATTTTCAACTGTCGCAAATTTTAATTACGCCAGGGATTGCCTCTTCTATAGTAAATTATTCAAAAAATAATTTTATACTGTCGCAAATTTTAATTACGACAGGGATTGCCTTTTCTATAGTAAATTATTCAAAAAATAATTTTCAACTGTAGCAAATTTTAATTGCGCCAGGGATTGCCTTTTCTATAGTAAATTATTCAAAAAATAATTTTTTACTGTCGCAAATTTCAAATCCGCCAGGGATTGCCTTTTCTATAGTAAATTATTCATAAAATAATTTTTTACTGTCGCAAATTTTAAATACGCCAGGGATTGCCTTTTCTATAGTAAATTATTCAAAAAATAATTTTATACTGTCGCAAATTTTAATTACGCCAGGGATTGCCTTTTCTATAGTAAATTATTCAAAAAATAATTTTCAACTGTCGCAAATTTTAAATACGCCAGGGATTGCCCTTTCTATAGTAAATTATTCAAAAAATAATTTTTTACTGTCGCAAGTTTTAAGTGCGCCAGGGATTGCCTTTTCTATAGTAAATTATTCAAAAAATAATTTTCAACTGTCGCAAATTTTAATTACGCCAGGGATTGCCTTTTCTATAGTAAATTATTCAAAAAATAATTTTCTACTGTCGCAAATTTTAATTACGCCAGGGATTGCCATTTCTATAGTAAATTATTCAAAAAATAATTTTCAACTGTCGCAAATTTTAATTACGCCAGGGATTGCCTTTTCTATAGTAAATTATTCAAAAAATAATTTTCAACTGTCGCAAATTTTAATTGCGCCAGGGATTGCTTTTTCTATAGTAAATTATTCAAAAAATAATTTTATACTGTCGCAAATTTTAATTACGCCAGGCATTGCCTTTTCTATAGTAAATTATTCAAAAAATAATTTTCTACTGTCGCAAATTTTAAATATCCCAGGGATTGCCTTTTCTATAGTAAATTATTCAAAAAATAATTTTTTACTGTCGCAAATTTCAAATCCGCCAGGGATTGCCTTTTCTATAGTAAATTATTCAAAAAATAATTTTTTACTGTCGCAAGTTTTAATTACGCCAGGTATTGCCTTTTCTATAGTAAATTATTCAAAAAATAATTTTCTACTGTCGCAAATTTTAAATATCCCAGGGATTGCCTTTTCTATAGTAAATTATTCAAAAAATAATTTTTTACTGTCGCAAATTTTAATTACGCCAGGGATTGCCTTTCTATAGTAAATTATTCAAAAAATAATTTTCTACTGTCGCAAATTTTAATTGCGCCAGGGATTGCCTTTTCTATAGTAAATTATTCCAAAAATAATTTTTTACTGTCGCAAATTTTAAACACGCCAGGGATTGCCTTTTCTATAGTAAATTTTGCAGAAAAATAATTTTTTACTGTCGCAAATTTTAAATATCCCAGGGATTGCCTTTTCTATAGTAAATTTCTCACAAATTAATTTTTTACTGTCGCAAATTTTAAATACGCCAGGGATTGCCTTTTCTATAGTAAATTATTCAAAAAATAATTTTCTACTGTCGCAAATTTTAATTACGCCAGGGATTACCTTTTCTATAGTAAATTATTCAAAAAATAATTTTCTACTGTCGCAAATTTTAAATATCCCAGGGATTGCCTTTTCTATAGTAAATTATTCAAAAAATAATTTTTTACTTTCGCAAATTTTAATTACGCCAGGGATTGCCTTTTCTATAGTAAATTATTCAAAAAATAATTTTCTACTGTCGCAAATTTTAATTACGCCAGGGATTGCCTTTTCTATAGTAAATTATTCAAAAAATAATTTTCTACTGTCGCAAATTTTAATTGCGCCAGGGATCGCCTTTTCTATAGTAAATTATTCAAAAAATAATTTTCAACTGTCGCAAATTTTAAATACGCCAAGGATTGCCTTTTCTATAGTAAATTATTCAAAAAATAATTTTTTACTGTCGCAAATTGTAATTGCGCCAGGGATTGCCTTTTCTATAGTAAATTATTCAAAAAATAATTTTCAACTGTCGCAAATTTTAATTACGCCAGGGATTGCCTTTTCTATAGTAAATTATTCAAAAAATAATTTTATACTGTCGCAAATTTTAATTACGCCAGGGATTGCCTTTTCTATAGTAAATTATTCAAAAAATAATTTTCAACTGTCGCAAATTTTAATTGCGCCAGGGATTGCCTTTTCTATAGTAAATTATTCAAAAAATAATTTTTTATTGTCGCAAATTTCAAATCCGCCAGGGATTGCCTTTTCTATAGTAAATTATTCAAAAAATAATTTTTTACTGTCGCAAATTTTAAATACGCCAGGGATTGCCTTTTCTATAGTATATTATTCAAAAAATAATTTTATACTGTCGCAAATTTTAATTACGCCAGGGATTGCCTTTTCTATAGTAAATTATTCAAAAAATAATTTTCAACTGTCGCAAATTTTAAATACGCCAGGGATTGCCCTTTCTATAGTAAATTATTCAAAAAATAATTTTTTACTGTCGCAAATTTTAAGTGCGCCAGGGATTGCCTTTTCTATAGTAAATTATTCAAAAAATAATTTTCAACTGTCGCAAATTTTAATTACGCCAGGGATTGCCTTTTCTATAGTAAATTATTCAAAAAATAATTTTCTACTGTCGCAAATTTTAATTACGCCAGGGATTGCCTTTTCTATAGTAAATTATTCAAAAAATAATTTTCAACTGTCGCAAATTTTAATTACGCCAGGGATTGCCTTTTCTATAGTAAATTATTCAAAAAATAATTTTCAACTGTCGCAAATTTTAATTGCGCCAGGGATTGCTTTTTCTATAGTAAATTATTCAAAAAATAATTTTATACTGTCGCAAATTTTAATTACGCCAGGGATTGCCTTTTCTATAGTAAATTATTCAAAAAATAATTTTATACTGTCGCAAATTTTAAATACGCCAGGGATTGCCTTTTCTATAGTAAATTATTCAAAAAATAATTTTTTACTGTCGCAAATTTTAAGTGCGCCAGGGATTGCCTTTTCTATAGTAAATTATTCAAAAAATAATTTTCAACTGTCGCAAATTTTAATTACGCCAGGGATTGCCTTTTCTATAGTAAATTATTCAAAAAATAATTTTATACTGTCGCAAATTTTAATTACGCCAGGGATTGCCTTTTCTATAGTAAATTATTCAAAAAATAATTTTCAACTGTCGCAAATTTTAATTACGCCAGGGATTGCCTTTTCTATAGTAAATTATTCAAAAAATAATTTTTTACTGTCGCAAATTGTAATTGCGCCAGGGATTGCCTTTTCTATAGTAAATTATTCAAAAAATAATTTTATACTGTCGCAAATTTCAAATCCGCCAGGGATTGCCTTTTCTACAGTAAATTATTCAAAAAATAATTTTCAACTGTCGCAAATTTTAATTACGCCAGGGATTGCCTTTTCTATAGTAAATTATTCAAAAAATAGTTTTCTACTGTCGCAAATTTTAATTACGCCAGGGATTGCCTTTTCTATAGTAAATTATTCAAAAAATAATTTTCTACTGTCGCAAATTTTAATTAGGCCAGGGATTGCCTTTTCTATAGTATATTATTCAAAAAATAATTTTCTACTGTCGCAAATTTTAATTACGCTAGGGATTGCCTTTTCTATAGTAAATTATTCAAAAAATAATTTTATACTGTCGCAAATTTTAATTACGCCAGGGATTGCCTTTTCTATAGTAAATTATTCAAAAAATAATTTTCAACTGTCGCAAATTTTAATTACGCCAGGGATTGCCTTTTCTATAGTAAATTATTCAAAAAATAATTTTCTACTGTCGCAAATTTTAATTACGCCAGGGATTGCCTTTTCTATAGTAAATTATTCAAAAAATAATTTTATACTGTCGCAAATTTTAATTACGCCAGGGATTGCCTTTTCTATAGTAAATTATTCAAAAAATAATTTTGAACTGTCGCAAATTTTAATTACGCCAGGGATTGCCTTTTCTATAGTAAATTATTCAAAAAATAATTTTATACTGTCGCAAATTTTAATTACGCCAGGGATTGCCTTTTCTATAGTAAATTATTCAAAAAATAATTTTCAACTGTCGCAAATTTCAAATCCGCCAGGGATTGCCTTTTCTATAGTAAATTATTCAAAAAATAATTTTCTACTGTCGCAAATTTTAATTACGCCAGGGATTGCCTTTTCTATAGTAAATTATTCAAAAAATAATTTTCAACTGTCGCAAATTTTAATTACGCCAGGGATTGCCTTTTCTATAGTAAATTATTCAAAATATAATTTTTTACTGTCGCAAATTTTAATTGCGCCAGGGATTGCCTTTTCTACAGTAAATTTCTCAAAATATTAATTTTTTACTGTCGCAAATTTTAAATACGCCAGGGATTGCCTTTTCTATAGTAAATTATTCAAAAAATAATTTTTTACTGTGGCAAATTTCAAATCCGCCAGGGATTGCCTTTTCTATAGTAAATTATTCAAAAAATAATTTTCAACTGTCGCAAATTTTAATTACGCCAGGGATTGCCTTTTCTATAGTAAATTATTCAAAAAAATAATTTTATACTGTCGCAAATTTTAATTACGCCAGGGATTGCCTTTTCTATAGTAAATTATTCAAAAAATAATTTTCAACTGTCGCAAATTTTAATTACGCCAGGGATTGCCTTTTCTATAGTAAATTATTCAAAAAATAGTTTTCAACTGTCGCGAATTTCAAATCCGCCAGGGATTGCCTTTTTATAGTAAATTATTCAAAAAATAATTTTTTACTATCGCAAGTTTTAATTGCGCCAGGGATTGCCTTTTCTACAGTAAATTTTTCAAAATATTAATTTTTTACTGTCGCAAATTTTAATTACGCCAGGGATTGCCTTTTCTATAGTAAATTATTCAAAAAATAATTTTATACTGTCGCAAATTTTAATTACGCCAGGGATTGCCTTTTCTATAGTAAATTATTCAAAAAATAATTTTATACTGTCGCAAATTGTAAATACGCCAGGAATTGCCTTTTCTATAGTAAATTATCCAAAAAATAATTTTATACTGTCGCAAATTTTAATTAGGCCAGGGATTGCCTTTTCTATAGTAAATTATTCAAAAAATAATTTTTTACTATCGCAAGTTTTAATTGCGCCAGGGATTGCCTTTTCTATAGTAAATTATTCAAAAAATAATTTTTTACTGTCGCAAATTTCAAATCCGCCAGGGATTGCCTCTTCTATAGTAAATTATTCAAAAAATAATTTTCAACTGTCGCAAATTTTAATTACGCCAGGGATTGCCTTTTCTATAGTAAATTATTCAAAAAATAATTTTCAACTGTCGCAAATTTTAATTGCGCCAGGGATTGCCTTTTCTATAGTAAATTATTCAAAAAATAATTTTTTACTGTCGCAAATTTCAAATCCGCCAGGGATTTCCTTTTCTATAGTAAATTATTCAAAAAATTATTTTTTACTGTCGCAAATTTTAATTACGCCAGGGATTGCCTTTTCTATAGTAAATTATTCAAAAAATAATTTTTTACTGTCGCAAATTTCAAATACGCCAGGGATTGCCTTTTCTATAGTAAATTATTCAAAAAATAATTTTATACTGTCGCAAATTTTAATTACGTCAGGGATTGCCTTTTCTATAGTAAATTATTCAAAAAATATTTTTATACTGTAGCAAATTTTAATTACGCCAGGGATTGCCTTTTCTATAGTAAATTATTCAAAAAATAATTTTTTACTGTCGCAAATTTTAAATACGCCAGGGATTGCCTTTTCTATAGTAAATTATTCAAAAAATAATTTTATACTGTAGCAAATTTTAATTACGCCAGGGATTGCCTTTTCTATAGTAAATTATTCAAAAAATAATTTTCAACTGTCGCAAATTTTAATTACGTCAGGGATTGCCTTTTCTATAGTAAATTATTCAAAAAATAATTTTTTACTGTCGCAAATTGTAATTGCGCCAGGGATTGCCTTTTCTATAGTAAATTATTCAAAAAATAATTTTCAACTGTCGCAAATTTTAATTGCGCCAGGGATTGCCTTTTCTATAGTAAATTATTCAAAAAATAATTTTTTACTGTCGCAAATTTTAATTGCGCCAGGGATTGCCTTTCTATAGTAAATTATACAAAAAATAATTTTTTACTGTCGCAAATTTCAAATCCGCCAGGGATTGCCTTTTCTATAGTAAATTATTCAAAAAATAATTTTTTACTGTCGCAAATTTTAATTACGCCAGGGATTGCCTCTTCTATAGTAAATTATTCAAAAAATAATTTTCAACTGTCGCAAATTTTAATTACGCCAGGGATTGCCTTTTCTATAGTAAATTATCCAAAAAATAATTTTATACTGTCGCAAATTTTAATTACGCCAGGGATTGCCTTTTCTATAGTAAATTATTCAAAAAATAATTTTTTACTGTCGCAAATTTTAATTACGCCAGGGATTGCCTTTTCTATAGTAAATTATTCAAAAAATAATTTTCAACTGTCGCAAATTTTAATTACGCCAGGGATTGCCTTTTCTATAGTAAATTATTCAAAAAATAATTTTCAACTGTCGCCAATTTTAATTGCGCCAGGGATTGCCTTTTCAATAGTAAATTATTCAAAAATTAATTTTTTACTGTCGCAAATTTCAAATCCGCCAGGGATTGCCTTTTCTATAGTAAATTATTCAAAAAATAATTTCATACTGTCGCAAATTTTAATTACGCCAGGGATTGCCTTTTCTATAGTAAATTATTCAAAAAATTATTTTTTACTGTCGCAAATTTTAAATACGCCAGGGATTGCCTTTTCTATAGTAAATTATTCAAAAAATAATTTTTTACTGTCGCAAATTTCAAATCCGCCAGGGATTGCCTTTTCTATAGTAAATTATTCAAAAAATAATTTTTTACTGTCGCAAATTTTAATTACGCCAGGGATTGCCTTTTCTATAGTAAATTATTCAAAAAATAATTTTTTACTGTCGCAAATTTCAAATACGTAAGGGATTGCCTTTTCTATAGTAAATTATTCAAAAAATAATTTTTTACTGTCGCAAATTTTAAATACGCCAGGGATTGCCTTTTCTATAGTAAATTATTCAAAAAATAGTTTTATACTGTCGCAAATTTTAATTACGCCAGGTATTGCCTTTTCTATAGTAAATTATTCAAAAAATAATTTTATACTGTCGCAAATTTTAAATACGCCAGGAATTGCCTTTTCTCTAGTAAATTATTCAAAAAATAATTTTTTACTGTCGCAAATTTTAACTGCGCCAGGGATTGCCTTTTCTATAGTAAATTATTCAAAAAATAATTTTCAACTGTCGCAAATTTTAATTACGCCAGGGATTGCCTTTTCTATAGTAAATTATTCAAAAAATAATTTTCTACTGTCGCAAATTTTAATTACGCCAGGGATTGCCTTTTCTATAGTAAATTATTCAAAAAATAATTTTCAACTGTCGCAAATTTTAATTACGCCAGGGATTGCCTTTTCTATAGTAAATTATTCAAAAAATAATTTTCTACTGTCGCAAATTTTAATTACGCCAGGGATTGCCTTTTCTATAGTAAATTATTCAAAAAATAATTTTCAACTGTCGCAAATTTTAATTACGCCAGGGATTGCCTTTTCTATAGTAAATTATTCAAAAAATAATTTTTTACTGTCGCAAATTTTAAATACGCCAGGGATTACCTTTTCTATAGTAAATTATTCAAAAAATAATTTTCTACTGTCGCAAATTTTAATTACGCCAGGGATTGCCTTTTCTATAGTAAATTATTCAAAAAATAATTTTCTACTGTCGCAAATTGTAATTTCGCCAGGGATTGCCTTTTCTATAGTAAATTATTCAAAAAATAATTTTATACTGTCGCAAATTTTAATTACGACAGGGATTGCCTTTTCTATAGTAAATTATTCAAAAAATAATTTTCAACTGTAGCAAATTTTAATTGCGCCAGGGATTGCCTTTTCTATAGTAAATTATTCAAAAAATAATTTTTTACTGTCGCAAATTTCAAATCCGCCAGGGATTGCCTTTTCTATAGTAAATTATTCATAAAATAATTTTATACTGTCGCAAATTTTAAATACGCCAGGGATTGCCTTTTCTATAGTAAATTATTCAAAAAATAATTTTATACTGTCGCAAATTTTAATTACGCCAGGGATTGCCTTTTCTATAGTAAATTATTCAAAAAATAATTTTCAACTGTCGCAAATTTTAAATACGCCAGGGATTGCCCTTTCTATAGTAAATTATTCAAAAAATAATTTTTTACTGTCGCAAGTTTTAAGTGCGCCAGGGATTGCCTTTTCTATAGTAAATTATTCAAAAAATAATTTTCAACTGTCGCAAATTTTAATTACGCCAGGGATTGCCTTTTCTATAGTAAATTATTCAAAAAATAATTTTCTACTGTCGCAAATTTTAATTACGCCAGGGATTGCCATTTCTATAGTAAATTATTCAAAAAATAATTTTCAACTGTCGCAAATTTTAATTACGCCAGGGATTGCCTTTTCTATAGTAAATTATTCAAAAAATAATTTTCAACTGTCGCAAATTTTAATTGCGCCAGGGATTGCTTTTTCTATAGTAAATTATTCAAAAAATAATTTTATACTGTCGCAAATTTTAATTACGCCAGGCATTGCCTTTTCTATAGTAAATTATTCAAAAAATAATTTTCTACTGTCGCAAATTTTAAATATCCCAGGGATTGCCTTTTCTATAGTAAATTATTCAAAAAATAATTTTTTACTGTCGCAAATTTCAAATCCGCCAGGGATTGCCTTTTCTATAGTAAATTATTCAAAAAATAATTTTTTACTGTCGCAAGTTTTAATTACGCCAGGTATTGCCTTTTCTATAGTAAATTATTCAAAAAATAATTTTCTACTGTCGCAAATTTTAAATATCCCAGGGATTGCCTTTTCTATAGTAAATTATTCAAAAAATAATTTTTTACTGTCGCAAATTTTAATTACGCCAGGGATTGCCTTTCTATAGTAAATTATTCAAAAAATAATTTTCTACTGTCGCAAATTTTAATTGCGCCAGGGATTGCCTTTTCTATAGTAAATTATTCCAAAAATAATTTTTTACTGTCGCAAATTTTAAACACGCCAGGGATTGCCTTTTCTATAGTAAATTTTGCAGAAAAATAATTTTTTACTGTCGCAAATTTTAAATATCCCAGGGATTGCCTTTTCTATAGTAAATTTCTCACAAATTAATTTTTTACTGTCGCAAATTTTAAATACGCCAGGGATTGCCTTTTCTATAGTAAATTATTCAAAAAATAATTTTCTACTGTCGCAAATTTTAATTACGCCAGGGATTACCTTTTCTATAGTAAATTATTCAAAAAATAATTTTCTACTGTCGCAAATTTTAAATATCCCAGGGATTGCCTTTTCTATAGTAAATTATTCAAAAAATAATTTTTTACTTTCGCAAATTTTAATTACGCCAGGGATTGCCTTTTCTATAGTAAATTATTCAAAAAATAATTTTCTACTGTCGCAAATTTTAATTACGCCAGGGATTGCCTTTTCTATAGTAAATTATTCAAAAAATAATTTTCTACTGTCGCAAATTTTAATTGCGCCAGGGATCGCCTTTTCTATAGTAAATTATTCAAAAAATAATTTTCAACTGTCGCAAATTTTAAATACGCCAAGGATTGCCTTTTCTATAGTAAATTATTCAAAAAATAATTTTTTACTGTCGCAAATTGTAATTGCGCCAGGGATTGCCTTTTCTATAGTAAATTATTCAAAAAATAATTTTCAACTGTCGCAAATTTTAATTACGCCAGGGATTGCCTTTTCTATAGTAAATTATTCAAAAAATAATTTTATACTGTCGCAAATTTTAATTACGCCAGGGATTGCCTTTTCTATAGTAAATTATTCAAAAAATAATTTTCAACTGTCGCAAATTTTAATTGCGCCAGGGATTGCCTTTTCTATAGTAAATTATTCAAAAAATAATTTTTTATTGTCGCAAATTTCAAATCCGCCAGGGATTGCCTTTTCTATAGTAAATTATTCAAAAAATAATTTTTTACTGTCGCAAATTTTAAATACGCCAGGGATTGCCTTTTCTATAGTAAATTATTCAAAAAATAATTTTATACTGTCGCAAATTTTAATTACGCCAGGGATTGCCTTTTCTATAGTAAATTATTCAAAAAATAATTTTCAACTGTCGCAAATTTTAAATACGCCAGGGATTGCCCTTTCTATAGTAAATTATTCAAAAAATAATTTTTTACTGTCGCAAATTTTAAGTGCGCCAGGGATTGCCTTTTCTATAGTAAATTATTCAAAAAATAATTTTCAACTGTCGCAAATTTTAATTACGCCAGGGATTGCCTTTTCTATAGTAAATTATTCAAAAAATAATTTTCTACTGTCGCAAATTTTAATTACGCCAGGGATTGCCTTTTCTATAGTAAATTATTCAAAAAATAATTTTCAACTGTCGCAAATTTTAATTACGCCAGGGATTGCCTTTTCTATAGTAAATTATTCAAAAAATAATTTTCAACTGTCGCAAATTTTAATTGCGCCAGGGATTGCTTTTTCTATAGTAAATTATTCAAAAAATAATTTTATACTGTCGCAAATTTTAATTACGCCAGGGATTGCCTTTTCTATAGTAAATTATTCAAAAAATAATTTTATACTGTCGCAAATTTTAAATACGCCAGGGATTGCCTTTTCTATAGTAAATTATTCAAAAAATAATTTTTTACTGTCGCAAATTTTAAGTGCGCCAGGGATTGCCTTTTCTATAGTAAATTATTCAAAAAATAATTTTCAACTGTCGCAAATTTTAATTACGCCAGGGATTGCCTTTTCTATAGTAAATTATTCAAAAAATAATTTTATACTGTCGCAAATTTTAATTACGCCAGGGATTGCCTTTTCTATAGTAAATTATTCAAAAAATAATTTTCAACTGTCGCAAATTTTAATTACGCCAGGGATTGCCTTTTCTATAGTAAATTATTCAAAAAATAATTTTTTACTGTCGCAAATTGTAATTGCGCCAGGGATTGCCTTTTCTATAGTAAATTATTCAAAAAATAATTTTATACTGTCGCAAATTTCAAATCCGCCAGGGATTGCCTTTTCTACAGTAAATTATTCAAAAAATAATTTTCAACTGTCGCAAATTTTAATTACGCCAGGGATTGCCTTTTCTATAGTAAATTATTCAAAAAATAATTTTCTACTGTCGCAAATTTTAATTACGCCAGGGATTGCCTTTTCTATAGTAAATTATTCAAAAAATAATTTTCTACTGTCACAAATTTTAATTAGGCCAGGGATTGCCTTTTCTATAGTATATTATTCAAAAAATAATTTTCTACTGTCGCAAATTTTAATTACGCTAGGGATTGCCTTTTCTATAGTAAATTATTCAAAAAATAATTTTATACTGTCGCAAATTTTAATTACGCCAGGGATTGCCTTTTCTATAGTAAATTATTCAAAAAATAATTTTCAACTGTCGCAAATTTTAATTACGCCAGGGATTGCCTTTTCTATAGTAAATTATTCAAAAAATAATTTTCTACTGTCGCAAATTTTAATTACGCCAGGGATTGCCTTTTCTATAGTAAATTATTCAAAAAATAATTTTATACTGTCGCAAATTTTAATTACGCCAGGGATTGCCTTTTCTATAGTAAATTATTCAAAAAATAATTTTGAACTGTCGCAAATTTTAATTACGCCAGGGATTGCCTTTTCTATAGTAAATTATTCAAAAAATAATTTTATACTGTCGCAAATTTTAATTACGCCAGGGATTGCCTTTTCTATAGTAAATTATTCAAAAAATAATTTTCAACTGTCGCAAATTTCAAATCCGCCAGGGATTGCCTTTTCTATAGTAAATTATTCAAAAAATAATTTTCTACTGTCGCAAATTTTAATTACGCCAGGGATTGCCTTTTCTATAGTAAATTATTCAAAAAATAATTTTCAACTGTCGCAAATTTTAATTACGCCAGGGATTGCCTTTTCTATAGTAAATTATTCAAAATATAATTTTTTACTGTCGCAAATTTTAATTGCGCCAGGGATTGCCTTTTCTACAGTAAATTTCTCAAAATATTAATTTTTTACTGTCGCAAATTTTAAATACGCCAGGGATTGCCTTTTCTATAGTAAATTATTCAAAAAATAATTTTTTACTGTGGCAAATTTCAAATCCGCCAGGGATTGCCTTTTCTATAGTAAATTATTCAAAAAATAATTTTCAACTGTCGCAAATTTTAATTACGCCAGGGATTGCCTTTTCTATAGTAAATTATTCAAAAAAATAATTTTATACTGTCGCAAATTTTAATTACGCCAGGGATTGCCTTTTCTATAGTAAATTATTCAAAAAATAATTTTCAACTGTCGCAAATTTTAATTACGCCAGGGATTGCCTTTTCTATAGTAAATTATTCAAAAAATAGTTTTCAACTGTCGCGAATTTCAAATCCGCCAGGGATTGCCTTTTTATAGTAAATTATTCAAAAAATAATTTTTTACTATTGCAAGTTTTAATTGCGCCAGGGATTGCCTTTTCTACAGTAAATTTTTCAAAATATTAATTTTTTACTGTCGCAAATTTTAATTACGCCAGGGATTGCCTTTTCTATAGTAAATTATTCAAAAAATAATTTTATACTGTCGCAAATTTTAATTACGCCAGGGATTGCCTTTTCTATAGTAAATTATTCAAAAAATAATTTTATACTGTCGCAAATTGTAAATACGCCAGGAATTGCCTTTTCTATAGTAAATTATCCAAAAAATAATTTTATACTGTCGCAAATTTTAATTAGGCCAGGGATTGCCTTTTCTATAGTAAATTATTCAAAAAATAATTTTTTACTATCGCAAGTTTTAATTGCGCCAGGGATTGCCTTTTCTATAGTAAATTATTCAAAAAATAATTTTTTACTGTCGCAAATTTCAAATCCGCCAGGGATTGCCTCTTCTATAGTAAATTATTCAAAAAATAATTTTCAACTGTCGCAAATTTTAATTACGCCAGGGATTGCCTTTTCTATAGTAAATTATTCAAAAAATAATTTTCAACTGTCGCAAATTTTAATTGCGCCAGGGATTGCCTTTTCTATAGTAAATTATTCAAAAAATAATTTTTTACTGTCGCAAATTTCAAATCCGCCAGGGATTTCCTTTTCTATAGTAAATTATTCAAAAAATTATTTTTTACTGTCGCAAATTTTAATTACGCCAGGGATTGCCTTTTCTATAGTAAATTATTCAAAAAATAATTTTTTACTGTCGCAAATTTCAAATACGCCAGGGATTGCCTTTTCTATAGTAAATTATTCAAAAAATAATTTTATACTGTCGCAAATTTTAATTACGTCAGGGATTGCCTTTTCTATAGTAAATTATTCAAAAAATATTTTTATACTGTAGCAAATTTTAATTACGCCAGGGATTGCCTTTTCTATAGTAAATTATTCAAAAAATAATTTTTTACTGTCGCAAATTTTAAATACGCCAGGGATTGCCTTTTCTATAGTAAATTATTCAAAAAATAATTTTATACTGTAGCAAATTTTAATTACGCCAGGGATTGCCTTTTCTATAGTAAATTATTCAAAAAATAATTTTCAACTGTCGCAAATTTTAATTACGTCAGGGATTGCCTTTTCTATAGTAAATTATTCAAAAAATAATTTTTTACTGTCGCAAATTGTAATTGCGCCAGGGATTGCCTTTTCTATAGTAAATTATTCAAAAAATAATTTTCAACTGTCGCAAATTTTAATTGCGCCAGGGATTGCCTTTTCTATAGTAAATTATTCAAAAAATAATTTTTTACTGTCGCAAATTTTAATTGCGCCAGGGATTGCCTTTTCTATAGTAAATTATACAAAAAATAATTTTTTACTGTCGCAAATTTCAAATCCGCCAGGGATTGCCTTTTCTATAGTAAATTATTGAAAAAATAATTTTTTACTGTCGCAAATTTTAATTACGCCAGGGATTGCCTCTTCTATAGTAAATTATTCAAAAAATAATTTTCAACTGTCGCAAATTTTAATTACGCCAGGGATTGCCTTTTCTATAGTAAATTATCCAAAAAATAATTTTATACTGTCGCAAATTTTAATTACGCCAGGGATTGCCTTTTCTATAGTAAATTATTCAAAAAATAATTTTTTACTGTCGCAAATTTTAATTACGCCAGGGATTGCCTTTTCTATAGTAAATTATTCAAAAAATAATTTTCAACTGTCGCAAATTTTAATTACGCCAGGGATTGCCTTTTCTATAGTAAATTATTCAAAAAATAATTTTCAACTGTCGCCAATTTTAATTGCGCCAGGGATTGCCTTTTCAATAGTAAATTATTCAAAAATTAATTTTTTACTGTCGCAAATTTCAAATCCGCCAGGGATTGCCTTTTCTATAGTAAATTATTCAAAAAATAATTTCATACTGTCGCAAATTTTAATTACGCCAGGGATTGCCTTTTCTATAGTAAATTATTCAAAAAATTATTTTTTACTGTCGCAAATTTTAAATACGCCAGGGATTGCCTTTTCTATAGTAAATTATTCAAAAAATAATTTTTTACTGTCGCAAATTTCAAATCCGCCAGGGATTGCCTTTTCTATAGTAAATTATTCAAAAAATAATTTTTTACTGTCGCAAATTTTAATTACGCCAGGGATTGCCTTTTCTATAGTAAATTATTCAAAAAATAATTTTTTACTGTCGCAAATTTCAAATACGTAAGGGATTGCCTTTTCTATAGTAAATTATTCAAAAAATAATTTTTTACTGTCGCGAATTTTAAATACGCCAGGGATTGCCTTTTCTATAGTAAATTATTCAAAAAATAGTTTTATACTGTCGCAAATTTTAATTACGCCAGGTATTGCCTTTTCTATAGTAAATTATTCAAAAAATAATTTTATACTGTCGCAAATTTTAAATACGCCAGGAATTGCCTTTTCTCTAGTAAATTATTCAAAAAATAATTTTTTACTGTCGCAAATTTTAACTGCGCCAGGGATTGCCTTTTCTATAGTAAATTATTCAAAAAATAATTTTCAACTGTCGCAAATTTTAATTACGCCAGGGATTGCCTTTTCTATAGTAAATTATTCAAAAAATAATTTTCTACTGTCGCAAATTTTAATTACGCCAGGGATTGCCTTTTCTATAGTAAATTATTCAAAAAATAATTTTCAACTGTCGCAAATTTTAATTACGCCAGGGATTGCCTTTTCTATAGTAAATTATTCAAAAAATAATTTTCTACTGTCGCAAATTTTAATTACGCCAGGGATTGCCTTTTCTATAGTAAATTATTCAAAAAATAATTTTCAACTGTCGCAAATTTTAATTACGCCAGGGATTGCCTTTTCTATAGTAAATTATTCAAAAAATAATTTTTTACTGTCGCAAATTTTAAATACGCCAGGGATTACCTTTTCTATAGTAAATTATTCAAAAAATAATTTTCTACTGTCGCAAATTTTAATTACGCCAGGGATTGCCTTTTCTATAGTAAATTATTCAAAAAATAATTTTCTACTGTCGCAAATTGTAATTTCGCCAGGGATTGCCTTTTCTATAGTAAATTATTCAAAAAATAATTTTCTACTGTCGCAAATTTTAATTACGCCAGGGATTGCCTTTTCTATAGTAAATTATTCTAAAAATAATTTTATACTGTCGCAAATTTTAAATACGCCAGGGATTGCCTTTTCTATAGTAAATTATTCAAAAAATAATTTTATACTGTCGCAAATTTTAATTACGCCAGGGATTGCCTTTTCTATAGTAAATTATTCAAAAAATAATTTTCTACTGTCGCAAATTTTAATTGCGCCAGGGATTGCCTTTTCTATAGTAAATTATTCAAAAAATAATTTTTTACTGTCGCAAATTTCAAATCCGCCAGGGATTGCCTTTTCTATAGTAAATTATTCAAAAAATAATTTTTTACTGTCGCAAATTTTAATTACGCCAGGATTGCCTTTTCTATAGTAAATTATTCAAAAAATAATTTTCAACTGTCGCAAATTTTAATTACGCCAGGGATTGCCTTTTCTATAGTAAATTATCCAAAAAGTAATTTTATATTGTCGCAAATTTTAATTACGCCAGGGATTGCCTTTTCTATAGTAAATTATTCAAAAAATAATTTTTTACTGTCGCAAATTTTAAGTGAGCCAGGGATTGCCTTTTCTATAGTAAATTATTCAAAAAATAATTTTCAACTGTCGCAAATTTTAATTACGCCAGGGATTGCCTTTTCTATAGTAAATTATTCAAAAAATAACTTTCAACTGTCGCAAATTTTAATTGCGACAGGGATTGCCTTTTCTATAGTAAATTATTCAAAAAATAATTTTTTACTGTCGCAAATTTCAAATCCGCCAGGGATTGCCTTTTCTATAGTAAATTATTCAAAAAATAATTTTATACTGTCGCAAATTTTAATTACGCCAGGGATTGCCTTTTCTATAGTAAATTATTCAAAAAATAATTTTCAACTGTCGAAAATTTTAATTGCGCCAGGGATTGCTTTTTCTATAGTAAATAATTCAAAAAATAATTTTTTACTGTCGCAAATTTCAAATCCGCCAGGGATTGCCTTTTCTATAGTAAATTATTCAAAAAATAATTTTTTACTGTCGCAAATTTTAATTACGCCAGGGATTGCCTTTTCTATAGTAAATTATTCAAAAAATAATTTTATACTGTCGCAAATTTTAATTACGCCAGGGATTGCCTTTTCTATAGTAAATTATTCAAAAAATAATTTTCAACTGTCGCAAATTTTAATTACGCCAGGGATTGCCTTTTCTATAGTAAATTATTCAAAAAATAATTTTCTACTGTCGCAAATTTTAATTACGCCAGGGATTGCCTTTTCTATAGTAAATTATTCAAAAAATAATTTTCAACTGTCGCAAATTTTAATTACGCCAGGGATTGCCTTTTCTATAGTAAATTATTCAAAAAATAATTTTTTACTGTCGCAAATTTTAAATACGCCAGGGATTGCCTTTTCTATAGTAAATTATTCAAAAAATAATTTTCTACTGTCGCAAATTTTAATTACGCCAGGGATTGCCTTTTCTATAGTAAATTATTCAAAAAATAATTTTCTACTGTCGCAAATTGTAATTGCGCCAGGGATTGCCTTTTCTATAGTAAATTATTCAAAAAATAATTTTCTACTGTCGCAAATTTTAATTACGCCAGGGATTGCCTTTTCTATAGTAAATTATTCAAAAAATAATTTTATACTGGCGCAAATTTTAAATAGGCCAGGTATTGCCTTTTCTATAGTAAATTATTCAAAAAATAATTTTATACTGTCGCAAATTTTAATTACGCCAGGGATTGCCTTTTCTATAGTAAATTATTCAAAAAATAATTTTCTACTGCCTTTTCTATAGTAAATTATTCAAAAAATAATTTTTTACTGTCGCAAATTTCAAATCCGCCAGGGATTGCATTTTCTATAGTAAATTATTCAAAAAATAATTTTTTACTGTCGCAAATTTTAATTACGCCAGGGATTCCCTTTTCTATAGTAAATTTTGCAAAAAATAATTTTATACTGTCGCAAATTTTAATTACGCCAGGGATTGCCTTTTCTATAGTAACTTATTCAAAAAATAATTTTTTACTGTCGCAAATTTTAAATATCCCAGGGATTGCCTTTTCTATAGTAAATTTCTCACAAATTAATTTTTTACCGTCGCAAAATTTAAATACGCCAGGGATTGTCTTTTCTATAGTAAATTATTCAAAAAATAATTTTCAACTGTCGCAAATTTTAATTGCGCCAGGGATTGCCTTTTCTATAGTAAATTATTCAAAAAATAATTTTCTACTGTCGCAAATTTTAATTACGCCAGGGATTGCCTTTTCTATAGTAAATTATTCAAAAAATAATTTTCAACTGTCGCAAATTTTAATTACGCCAGGGATTGCCTTTTCTATAGTAAATTTTTCAAAAAATAATTTTCTACTGTCGCAAATTTTAATTACGCCAGGGATTGCCTTTTCTATAGTAAATTATTCAAAAAATAATTTTCTACTGTCGCAAATTTTAATTACGCCAGGAATTGCCTTTTCTATAGTAAATTATTCAAAAAATAATTTTTTACTGTCGCAAATTTTAAATACGCCAGGGATTGCCTTTTCTATAGTAAATTATTCAAAAAATAATTTTCTACTGTCGCAAATTTTAATTACGCCAGGGATTGCCTTTTCTATAGTAAATTATTCAAAAAATAATTTTATACTGTCGCAAATTGTAATTGCGCAAGGGATTGCCTTTTCTATAGTAAATTATTCAAAAAATAATTTTCTACTGTCGCAAATTTTAATTACGCCAGGGATTGCCTTTTCTATAGTAAATTATTCAAAAAATAATTTTATACTGTCGCAAATTTTAAATACGCCAGGAATTGCCTTTTCTATAGTAAATTATTCAAAAAATAATTTTATACTGTCGCAAATTTTAATTACGCCAGGGATTGCCTTTCCTATAGTAAATTATTCAAAAAATAATTTTCTACTCTCGCAAATTTTAATTGCGCCAGGGATTGCCTTTTCTATAGTAAATTATTCAAAAAATAATTTTTTACTGTCGCAAATTTCAAATCCGCCAGGGATTGCCTTTTCTATAGTAAATTATTCAAAAAATAATTTTTTACTGTCGCAAATTTTAATTACGCCAGGGATTGCCTTTTCTATAGTAAATTATTCAAAAAATAATTTTCAACTGTCGCAAATTTTAATTGCGCCAGGGATTGCCTTTTCTATAGTAAATTATTCAAAAAATATTTTTTTACTGTCGCAAATTTCAAATCCGCCAGGGATTGCCTTTTCTATAGTAAATTATTCAAAAAATAATTTTCAACTGTCGCAAATTTTAATTACGCCAGGGATTGCCTTTTCTATAGTAAATTATCCAAAAAATAATTTTATACTGTCGCAAATTTTAATTACGCCAGGGATTGCCTTTTCTATAGTAAATTATTCAAAAAATAATTTTTTACTGTCGCAAATTTTAATTGCGCCAGGGATTGCATTTTCTACAGTAAATTTTTCAAAATATTAATTTTTTACTGTCGCAAATTTTAAATACGCCAGGGATTGCCTTTTTTATAGTAAATTATTCAAAAAATAATTTTTTACTGTCGCAAATTTCAAATCCGCCAGGGATTGCCTTTCCTATAGTAAATTATTCAAAAAATAATTTTCAACTGTCGCAAATTTTAATTTCGCCAGGGATTGCCTTTTCTATAGTAAATTATTCAAAAAATAATTTTATACTGTCGCAAATTTTAATTACGCCAGGGATTTCCTTTTCTATAGTAAATTATTCAAAAAATAATTTTCAACTGTCGCAAATTTTAATTACGCCAGGGATTGCCTTTTCTATAGTAAATTATTCAAAAAATAATTTTCAACTGTCGCAAATTTCAAATCCGCCAGGGATTGCCATTTCTATAGTAAATTATTCAAAAAATAATTTTTTACTATCGCAAGTTTTAATTGCGCCAGGGATTGCCTTTTCTACAGTAAATTTTTCAAAATATTAATTTTTTACTGTCGCAAATTTTAATTACGCCAGGGATTGCCTTTTCTATAGTAAATTATTCAAAAATAATTTTATACTGTCGCAAATTTTAATTACGCCAGGGATTGCCTTTTCTATAGTAAATTATTCAAAAAATAATTTTCAACTGTCGCAAATTTCAAATCCGCCAGGTATTGCCTTTTCTATAGTAAATTATTCAAAAAATAATTTTTTATTGTCGCAAATTTTAATTACGCCAGGGATTGCCTTTTCTATAGTAAATTATTCAAAAAATAATTTTTTACTATCGCAAGTTTTAATTGCGCCAGGTATTGCCTTTTCTGCAGTAAATTTTTCAAAATATTAATTTTTTACTGTCGCAAATTTTAATTACGCCAGGGATTGCCTTTTCTATAGTAAATTATTCAAAAAATAATTTTCTACTGTCGCAAATTTTAATTACGCCAGGGAATGCCTTTTCTATAGTAAATTATCCAAAAAATAATTTTATACTGTCGCAAATTTTAATTACGCCAGGGATTGCCTTTTCTATAGTAAATTATTCAAAAAATAATTTTTTACTCTCGCAAATTTTAATTGCGCCAGGGATTGCCTTTTCTACAGTAAATTTTTCAAAATATTAATTCTTTACTGTCGCAAATTTTAAATACGCCAGGGATTGCCTTTTTTATAGTAAATTATTCAAAAAATAATTTTTTACTGTCGCAAATTTCAAATCCGCCAGGGATTGCCTTTTCTATAGTAAATTATTCAAAAAATAATTTTCAACTGTCGCAAATTTTAATTACGCCAGGGATTGCCTTTTCTATAGTAAATTATTCAAAAAATAATTTTTTACTGTCGCAAATTTTAAATACGCCAGGGATTGCCTTTTCTATAGTAAATTATTCAAAAAATAATTTTATACTGTAGCAAATTTTAATTACGCCAGGGATTGCCTTTTCTATAGTAAATTATTCAAAAAATAATTTTCAACTGTCGCAAATTTTAATTACGCCAGGGATTGCCTTTTCTATAGTAAATTATTCAAAAAATAATTTTTTACTGTCGCAAATTGTAATTGCGCCAGTGATTGCCTTTTCTATAGTAAATTATTCAAAAAATAATTTTCAACTGTCGCAAATTTTAATTGCGCCAGGGATTGCCTTTTCTATAGTAAATTATTCAAAAAATAATTTTATACTGTCGCAAATTTTAATTACGCCAGGGATTGCCTTTTCTATAGTAAATTATTCAAAAAATAATTTTCAATTGTCGCAAATTTTAATTGCGCCAGGGATTGCCTTTCTATAGTAAATTATTCAAAAAATAATTTTTTACTGTCGCAAATTTCAAATCCGCCAGGGATTGCCTTTTCTATAGTAAGTTATTCAAAAAATAATTTTTTACTGTCGCAAATTTTAATTACGCCAGGGATTGCCTTTTCTATAGTAAATTATTCAAAAAATAATTTTCAACTGTCGCAAATTTTAATTACGCCAGGGATTGCCTTTTCTATAGTAAATTATCCAAAAAATAATTTTATGCTGTCGCAAATTTTAATTACGCCAGGGATTGCCTTTTCTATAGTAAATTATTCAAAAAATAATTTTTTACTGTCGCAAATTTTAAGTGCGCCAGGGATTGCCTTTTCTATAGTAAATTATTCAAAAAATAATTTTCAACTGTCGCAAATTTTAATTACGCCAGGGATTGCCTTTTCTATAGTAAATTATTCAAAAAATAATTTTCAACTGTCGCAAATTTTAATTGCGCCAGGGATTGCCTTTTCTATAGTAAATTATTCAAAAAATAATTTTTTACTGTCGCAAATTTCAAATCCGCCAGGGATTGCCTTTTCTATAGTAAATTATTCAAAAAATAATTTTATACTGTCGCAAATTTTAATTACGCCAGGGATTGCCTTTTCTATAGTAAATTATTCAAAAAATAATTTTCAACTGTCGCAAATTTTAATTGCGCCAGGGATTGCCTTTTCTATAGTAAATTATTCAAAAAATAATTTTTTACTGTCGCAAATTTCAAATCCGCCAGGGATTGCCTTTTCTATAGTAAATTATTCAAAAAATAATTTTTTACTGTCGCAAATTTTAATTACGCCAGGGATTGCCTTTTCTATAGTAAATTATTCAAAAAATAATTTTTTACTGTCGCAAATTTCAAATACGCCAGGGTTTGCCTTTTCTATAGTAAATTATTCAAAAAATAATTTTTTACTGTCGCAAATTTTAAATACGCCAGGGATTGCCTTTTCTCTAGTAAATTATTCAAAAAATAATTTTTTACTGTCGCAAATTTTAAGTGCGCCAGGGATTGCCTTTTCTATAGTAAATTATTCAAAAAATAATTTTCAACTGTCGCAAATTTTATTAACGCCAGGGATTGCCTTTTCTATAGTAAATTATTCAAAAAATAATATTCTACTGTCGCAAATTTTAATTACGCCAGGGATTGCCTTTTCTATAGTAAATTATTCAAAAAATAATTTTCAACTGTCGCAAATTTTAATTACGCCAGGGATTGCCTTTTCTATAGTAAATTATTCAAAAAATAATTTTCTACTGTCGCAAATTTTAATTACGCCAGGGATTGCCTTTTCTATAGTAAATTATTCAAAAAATAATTTTCTACTGTCGCAAATTGTAATTACGCCAGGGATTGCCTTTTCTATAGTAAATTATTCAAAAAATAATTTTTTACTGTCGCAAATTTCAAATCCGCCAGGGATTGCCTTTCTATAGTAAATTATTCAAAAAATAATTTTCTACTGTCGCAAATTTTAAATACGCCAGGGATTGCCTTTTCTCTAGTAAATTATTCAAAAAATAATTTTTTACTGTCGCAAATTTCAAATCCGCCAGGGATTGCCTTTTCTATAGTAAGTTATTCAAAAAATAATTTTTTACTGTCGCAAATTTTAATTACGCCAGGGATTGCCTTTTCTATAGTAAATTATTCAAAAAATAATTTTCAACTGTCGCAAATTTTAATTACGCCAGGGATTGCCTTTTCTATAGTAAATTATCCAAAAAATAATTTTATGCTGTCGCAAATTTTAATTACGCCAGGGATTGCCTTTTCTATAGTAAATTATTCAAAAAATAATTTTTTACTGTCGCAAATTTTAAGTGCGCCAGGGATTGCCTTTTCTATAGTAAATTATTCAAAAAATAATTTTCAACTGTCGCAAATTTTAATTACGCCAGGGATTGCCTTTTCTATAGTAAATTATTCAAAAAATAATTTTCAACTGTCGCAAATTTTAATTGCGCCAGGGATTGCCTTTTCTATAGTAAATTATTCAAAAAATAATTTTTTACTGTCGCAAATTTCAAATCCGCCAGGGATTGCCTTTTCTATAGTAAATTATTCAAAAAATAATTTTATACTGTCGCAAATTTTAATTACGCCAGGGATTGCCTTTTCTATAGTAAATTATTCAAAAAATAATTTTCAACTGTCGCAAATTTTAATTGCGCCAGGGATTGCCTTTTCTATAGTAAATTATTCAAAAAATAATTTTTTACTGTCGCAAATTTCAAATCCGCCAGGGATTGCCTTTTCTATAGTAAATTATTCAAAAAATAATTTTTTACTGTCGCAAATTTTAATTACGCCAGGGATTGCCTTTTCTATAGTAAATTATTCAAAAAATAATTTTTTACTGTCGCAAATTTCAAATACGCCAGGGTTTGCCTTTTCTATAGTAAATTATTCAAAAAATAATTTTTTACTGTCGCAAATTTTAAATACGCCAGGGATTGCCTTTTCTATAGTAAATTATTCAAAATATAATTTTATACTGTCGCAAATTTTAATTACGCCAGGGATTGCCTTTTCTATAGTAAATTATTCAAAAAATAATTTTCTACTGTCGCAAATTTTAAATACGCCAGGGATTGCCTTTTCTCTAGTAAATTATTCAAAAAATAATTTTTTACTGTCGCAAATTTTAAGTGCGCCAGGGATTGCCTTTTCTATAGTAAATTATTCAAAAAATAATTTTCAACTGTCGCAAATTTTATTAACGCCAGGGATTGCCTTTTCTATAGTAAATTATTCAAAAAATAATATTCTACTGTCGCAAATTTTAATTACGCCAGGGATTGCCTTTTCTATAGTAAATTATTCAAAAAATAATTTTCAACTGTCGCAAATTTTAATTACGCCAGGGATTGCCTTTTCTATAGTAAATTATTCAAAAAATAATTTTCTACTGTCGCAAATTTTAATTACGCCAGGGATTGCCTTTTCTATAGTAAATTATTCAAAAAATAATTTTCAACTGTCGCAAATTTTAATTACGCCAGGGATTGCCTTTTCTATAGTAAATTATTCAAAAAATAATTTTTTACTGTCGCAAATTTTAAATACGCCAGGGATTGCCTTTTCTATAGTAAATTATTCAAAAAATAATTTTCTACTTTCGCAAATTTTAATTACGCCAGGGATTGCCTTTTCTATAGTAAATTATTCAAAAAATAATTTTCTACTGTCGCAAATTGTAATTACGCCAGGGATTGCCTTTTCTATAGTAAATTATTCAAAAAATAATTTTTTACTGGCGCAAATTTCAAATCCGCCAGGGATTGCCTTTTCTATAGTAAATTATTCAAAAAATAATTTTTTACTGTCGCAAATTTTAATTACGCCAGGGATTGCCTTTTCTATAGTAAATTATTCAAAAAATAATTTTCAACTGTCGCAAATTTTAATTACGCCAGGGCTTGCCTTTTCTATAGTAAATTATCCAAAAAATAATTTTATACTGTCGCAAATTTTAATTACGCCAGGGATTGCCCTTTCTATAGTAAATTATTCAAAAAATAATTTTTTACTGTCGCAAATTTTAATTGCGCCAGGGATTACCTTTTCTATAGTAAATTATTCAAAAAATAATTTTCAACTGTCGCAAATTTTAATTACGCCAGGGATTGCCTTTTCTATAGTAAATTATTCAAAAAATAATTTTCAACTGTCGCAAATTTTAATTGCGCCAGGGATTGCCTTTTCTATAGTAAATTATTCAGAAAATAATTTTTTACTGTCGCAAATTTCAAATCCGCCAGGGATTGCCTTTTCTATAGTAAATTATTCAAAAAAAAATTTTATACTGTCGCAAATTTTAATTACGCCAGGGATTGCCTTTTCTATAGTAGATTATTCAAAAAATAATTTTCAACTGTCGCAAATTTTAATTGCGCCAGGGATTGCCTTTTCTATAGTAAATTATTCAAAAAATAATTTTTTACTGTCGCAAATTTCAAATCCGCCAGGGATTGCCTTTTCCATAGTAAATTATTCAAAAAATAATTTTCTACTGTCGCAAATTTTAATTGCGCCAGGGATTGCCTTTTCTATAGTAAATTATTCAAAAAATAATTTTTTACTGTCGCAAATTTCAAATCCGCCAGGGATTGCCTTTTCTATAGTAAATTATTCAAAAAATAATTTTTTACTGTCGCAAATTTTAATTACGCCAAGGATTGCCTTTTCTATAGTAACTTTTGCAAAAAATAATTTTATACTGTCGCAAATTTTAATTACGCCAGGGATTGCCTTTTCTATAGTAAATTATTCAAAAAATAATTTTTTACTGTCGCAAATTTTAAATATCCCAGGGATTGCCTTTTCTATAGTAAATTTCTCACAAATTAATTTTTTACTGTCGCAAATTTTAAATACGCCAGGGATTGTCTTTTCTATAGTAAATTTCTCACAAATTAATTTTTTACTGTCGCAAATTTTAAATACGCCAGGGATTGCCTTTTCTATAGTAAATTATTCAAAAAATAATTTTTTACTGTCGCAAATTTCAAATCCGCCAGGGATTGCCTTTTCTATAGTAAATTTTGCAAAAAAATAATTTTCTACTGTCGCAAATTTTAATTACGCCAGGGATTGCTTGTTCTATAGTAAATTATTCAAAAAATAATTTTTTACTGTCGCAAATTTTAATTACGCCAGGGATTGCCTTTTCTATAGTAAATTATTCAAAAAATAATTTTCTACTGTCGCAAATTTTAATTACGCCAGGGATTGCCTTTTCTATAGTAAATTATTCAAAAAATAATTTTCAACTGTCGCAAATTTTAATTACGCCAGGGATTGCCTTTTCTATAGTAAATTATTCAAAAAATAATTTTTTACTGTCGCAAATTTTAATTACGCCAGGGATTGCCTTTTCTATAGTAAATTATTCAAAAAATAATTTTTTACTGTCGCAAATTTCAAATCCGCGAGGGATTGCCTTTTCTATAGTAAATTATTCAAAAAATAATTTTTTACTATCGCAAGTTTTAATTGCGCCAGGGATTGCCTTTTCTATAGTAAATTATTCAAAAAATAATTTTCTACTGTCGCAAATTTTAAATACGCCAGGGATTGCCTTTTCTATAGTAAATTATTCAAAAAATAATTTTCTACTGTCGCAAATTGTAATTGCGCCAGGGATTGCCTTTTCTATAGTAAATTATTCAAAAAATAATTTTCTACTGTCGCAAATTTTAATTACGACAGGGATTGCCTTTTCTATAGTAAATTATTCAAAAAATAATTTTATACTGTCGCAAATTTTAAATACGCCAGGGATTGCCTTTTCTATAGTAAATTATTCAAAAAATAATTTTCAACTGTCGCAAATTTTAATTACGCCAGGGATTGCCTTTTCTATAGTAAAATATTCAAAAAATAATTTCCAACTGTCGCAAATTTTAATTAGGCCAGGGATTGCCTTTTCTATAGTAAATTATTCAAAAAATAATTTTCAACTGTCGCAAATTTTAATTGCGCCAGGGATTGCCTTTTCTATAGTAAATTATTCAAAAAATAATTTTATACTGTCGCAAATTTTAATTACGCCAGGGATTGCCTTTTCTATAGTAAATTATTCAAAAAATAATTTTCAACTGTCGCAAATTTTAATTGCGCCAGGGATTTCCTTTTCTATAGTAAATTATTCAAAAAATAATTTTATACTGTCGCAAATTTTAGATACGCCAGGGATTGCCTTTTCTATAGTAAATTATTCAAAAAATAATTTTATACTGTCGAAAATTTTAAATACGCCAGGGATTGCCTTTTCTATAGTAAATTATTCAAAAAATAATTTTTTACTGTCGCAAATTTTAAGTGCGCCAGGGATTGCCTTTTCTATAGTAAATTATTCAAAAAATAATTTTTTACTGTCGCAAATTTTAATTACGCCAGGGATTGCCTTTTCTATAGTAAATTATTCAAAAAATAATTTTCAACTGTCGCAAATTTTAATTACGCCAGGGATTGCCTTTTCTATAGTAAATTATTCAAAAAATTATTTTCAACTGTCGCAAATTTTAATTACTACAGGGATTGCCTTTTCTATAGTAAATTATTCAAAAAATAATTTTTTACTGTCGCAAATTTCAAATCCGCCAGGGATTGCCTTTTATACAGTAAATTATTCAAAAAATAATTTTCTACTGTCGCAAATTTTAATTACGCCAGGGATTGCCTTTTTTATAGTAAATTATTCAAAAAATAATTTTTTACTGTCGCAAATTTTAAATACGCCAGGGATTGCCTTTTCTATAGTAAATTTTGCAAAAAAATAATTTTTTACTGTCGCAAATTTTAAATATCCCAGGGTTGCCTTTTCTATAGTAAATTTCTCACAAATTAATTTTTTACTGTCGCAAATTTTAAATCCGCCAGGGATTGCCTTTTCTATAGTAAATTATTCAAAAAATAATTTTCAACTGTCGCAAATTTTAATTACGCCAGGGATTGCCTTTTCTATAGTAAATTATTCAAAAAATAATTTTATACTGTCGCAAATTTTAATTACGCCAGGGATTGCCTTTTCTATAGTAAATTATTCAAAAAATAATGTTCAACTGTCGCAAATTTTAATTGCGCCAGGGATTGCCTTTTCTATAGTAAATTATTCAAAAAATAATTTTCTACTGTCGCAAATTTCAAATCCGCCAGGGATTGCCTTTTCTATAGTAAATTATTCAAAAAATAATTTTCTACTGTCGCAAATTTTAATTGCGCCAGGGATTGGCTTTTCTATAGTAAATTATTCAAAAAATAATTTTTTACTGTCGCAAATTTTAATTACGCCAGGGATTGCCTTGTCTATAGTAAATTATTCAAAAAATAATTTTATACTGTCGCAAATTTTAATTACGCCAGGGATTGCCTTTTCTATATTAAATTATTCAAAAAATAATGTTCAACTGTCGCAATTTTAATTGCGCCAGGGATTGCCTTTTCTATAGTAAATTATTCAAAAAATAATTTTCTACTGTCGCAAATTTCAAATCCGCCAGGGATTGCCTTTTCTATAGTAAATTATTCAAAAAATAATTTTCAACTGTCGCAAATTTTAATTGCGCCAGGGATTGGCTTTTCTATAGTAAATTATTCAAAAAATAATTTTTTACTGTCGCAAATTTTAATTACGCCAGGGATTGCCTTTTCTATAGTAAATTATTCAAAAAATAATTTTCAACTGTCTGCAAATTTTAAGTGCGCCAGGGATTGCCTTTTCTATAGTAAATTGTTCAAAAAATAATTTTCAACTATCGCAAATTTTAATTGCGCCAGGAGATTGCCTTTTCTATAGTAAAATTATTCAAAAAATAATTTTTTACTGTCGCATATTTCAAATACGCCAGGGATTGCCTTATCTATAGTAAATTATTCAAAAAATAATTTTTTACTGTCGTAAATTTCAAATCCGCCAGGGATTGCCTTTTCTATAGTAAATTATTCAAAAAATAATTTTTTACTGTCGCAAATTTTAAGTGCGCCAGGGATTGCCTTTTCTATAGTAAATTATTCAAAAAAATAATTTTCTACTGTCGCAAAATTTTAATTACGCCAGGGATTGCCTTTTCTATAGTAAATTATTCAAAAAATAATTTTCAACTGCCGCAAATTTTAATTGCGCCAGGGATTGCCTTTTCTATAGTAAATTATTCAAAAAATAATTTTATACTGTCGCAAATTTTAATTACGCCAAGGATTGCCCTTTTCTATAGTAAATTATTCAAAAATTAATTTTCTACTGTCGCAAATTTTAATTACGCCAGGGATTGCCTTTTCGATAGTAAATTATTCAAAAAATAATTTTATACTGTCGCAAATTTTAAGTGCGCCAGGGATTGCCTTTTCTATAGTAAATTATTCAAAAAATAATTTTCTACTGTCGCAAATTTTAATTGCGCCAGAGATTGCCTTTTCTATAGTAAATTATTCAAAAAAATAATTTTTTACTGTCGCAAATTTTAAATATCCCAGGGATTGCCTTTTCTATAGTAAATTATTCAAAAAATAATTTTCAACTGTCGCAAATTTTAATTGCGCCAGGGATTTGCCTTTTCTATAGTAAATTATTCAAAAAATAATTTTCAACTGTCGCAAATTTTAATTACGCCAGGGATTGCCTTTTCTATAGTAAATTATTCAAAAAATAATTTTATACTGTCGCAAATTTTAAATACGCCAGGGATTGCCTTTTATATAGTAAATTATTCAAAAAATAATTTTCAACTGTCGCTAATTTTAATTACGCCAGGGATTGCCTTTTCTATAGTAAATTATTCAAAAAATAATTTTTTACTGTCGCAAATTTCAAATCCGCCAGGGATTGCCTTTTCTATAGTAAATTATTCAAAAAATAATTTTATACTGTCGCAAATTTTAATTACGCCAGGGATTGCCTTTTCTATAGTAAATTATTCAAAAAATAATTTTCAACTGTCGCAAATTTTAATTACGCCAGGGATTGCCCTTTTCTATAGTAAATTATTCAAAAAATAATTTTTATACTGTCGCAAATTTTAATTACGCCAGGGATTGCCTTTTCTATAGTAAATTATTCAAAAAATAATTTCTTACTGTCGCAAATTTTAAATACGCCAGGGATTGCCTTTTCTATAGTAAATTATTCAAAAAATAATTTTATACTGTCGCAAATTTTAATTACGCCAGGGATTGCCTTTTCTATAGTAAATTATTCAAAAAATAATTTTTTACTGTCGCAAATTTTAAATATCCCAGGATTGCCTTTTCTATAGTAAATTATTCAAAAAATAATTTTCAACTGTCGCAAATTTTAATTACGCCAGGGATTGCCTTTTCTAATAGTAAATTATTCAAAAAATAATTTTATACTATCGCAAGTTTTAATTGCGCCAGGGATTGCCTTTTCTACAGTAAATTTTTCAAAATATTAATTTTTTACTGTCGCAAATTTTAATTACGCCAGGGATTGCCTTTTCTATAGTAAATTATTCAAAAAATAATTTTCTACTGTCGCAAATTTTAATTACGCAGGGATTGCCTTTTCTATAGTAAATTATTCAAAAAATAATTTTATATTGTCGCAAATTTTAAATACGCCAGGGATTGCCTTTTCTATAAGTAAATTTTGCAAAAAAATAATTTTTTACTGTCGCAAATTTCAAATCCGCCAGGGATTGCCTTTTCTATAGTAAATTATTCAAAAAATAATTTTATACTGTCGCAAATTTTAATTACGCCAGGTATTGCCTTTTCTATAGTAAATTATTCAGAAAATAATTTTCAACTGTCGCAAATTTTAATTACGCCAGGGATTGCCTTTTCTATAGGTTAAATTATTCAAAAAATAATTTTATACTGTCGCAAATTTTAAATACGCCAGGTATTGCCTTTTTATATAGTAAATTATTCAAAAAATAATTTTCAACTGTCGCTAATTTTAATTACGCCAGGGATTGCCTTTTCTATAGTAAATTATTCAAAAAATAATTTTTTACTGTCGCAAATTTCAAATCCGCCAGGGATTGCCTTTTCTATAGTAAATTATTCAAAAAATAATTTTATACTGTCGCAAATTTTAATTACGCCAGGGATTGCCTTTTCTATAGTAAATTATTCAAAAAATAATTTTCAACTGTCGCAAATTTTAATTACGCCCGGGATTGCCTTTTCTATAGTAAATTATTCAAAAAATAATTTTATACTGTCGCAAATTTTAATTACGGCCAGGGATTGCCTTTTCTATAGTAAATTATTCAAAAAATAATTTCTTACTGTCGCAAATTTTAAATACGACAGGGATTGCCTTTTCTATAGTAAATTATTCAAAAAATAATTTTATACTGTCGCAAATTTTAATTACGCCAGGGATTGCCTTTTCTATAGTAAAATTGTTCAAAAAATAATTTTTTACTGTCGCAAATTTTAAATATCCCAGGGATTGCCTTTTCTATAGTAAATTATTCAAAAAATAATTTTCAACTGTCGCAAATTTTAATTACGCCAGGGATTGCCTTTTCTATAGTAAATTATTCAAAAAATAATTTTATACTATCGCAAGTTTTAATTGCGCCAGGGATTGCCTTTTCTACAGTAAATTTTTCAAAATATTAATTTTTTACTGTCGCAAATTTTAATTACGCCAGGGATTGCCTTTTCTATAGTAAATTATTCAAAAAATAATTTTATACTGTCGCAAATTTTAATTACGCCAGGGATTGCCTTTTCTATAGTAAATTATTCAAAAAAATAATTTTATATTGTCGCAAATTTTAAATACGCCAGGGATTGCCTTTTCTATAAGTAAATTTTGCAAAAAAATAATTTTTTACTGTCGCAAATTTCAAATCCGCCAGGGATTGCCTTTTCTATAGTAAATTATTCAAAAAATAATTTTATACTGTCGCAAATTTTAATTACGCCAGGGATTGCCTTTTCTATAGTAAATTATTAAGAAAATAATTTTCAACTGTCGCAAATTTTAAATACGCCAGGGATTGCCTTTTCTATAGTAAATTATTCAAAAATAATTTTCTACTGTCGCAAATTTTAATTACGCCAGGGATTGCCTTTTCTATAGTAAATTATTCAAAAAAATAATTTTCAACTGTCGCAAATTTTAATTACGCCAGGGATTGGCCTTTTCTATAGTAAATTATTCAAAAAATAATTTTTTACTGTCGCAAATTATAAATTATTCAAAAAATAATTTTCAACTGTCGCAAATTTTAATTGCGCCAGGGATTGCCTTTTCTATAGTAAATTATTCAAAAAAACAATTTTCAACTGAAGCAAATTTTAATTGCGCCAGGGATTGCCTTTTCTATAGTAAATTATTCAAAAAATAATTTTCAACTGGCGCAAATTTTAATTACGCCAGGGATTGCCTTTTCTATAGTAATTTATTCAAAAAATTATTTTATACTGTCGCAAATTTTAAATATACGCCAGGGATTGCCTTTTCTATAGTAAATTATTCAAAAAAATAATTTTCAACTGTCGCAAATTTTAATTACGCCAGGGATTGCCTTTTCTATAGTAAATTATTCAAAAAATAATTTTTTACTGTCGCAAATTTCAAATCCGCCAGGGATTGCCTTTTCTATAGTAAATTATTCAAAAAATAATTTTATACTGTCGCAAATTTCAAATCCGCCAGGGATTGCCTTTTCTATAGTAAATTATTCAAAAAATAATTTTCTACTGTCGCAAATTTTAATTGCGCCAGGGATTGCCTTTTCTATAGTAAATTATTCAAAAAATAATTTTCTACTGTCGCAAATTTTAATTACGCCAGGGATTGCCTTTTCTATAGTAAATTATTCAAAAAATATTTTCAACTGT
Source organism: Dioctria linearis (assembly GCA_963930735.1). NCBI lineage: Eukaryota > Metazoa > Arthropoda > Insecta > Diptera > Asilidae > Dioctria > Dioctria linearis. The sequence continues at coordinate 53,120 of CAWVNZ010001271.1, forward strand.
CGCAAATTTTAATTACGCCAGGGATTGCCCTTTCTATAGTAAATTATTCAAAAAATAATTTTCTACTGTCGCAAATTTTAATTACGCCAGGGATTGCCTTTTCTATAGTAAATTATTCAAAAAATAATTTTCAACTGTCGCAAATTTTAAGTGCGCCAGGGATTGCCTTTTCTATAGTAAATTATTCAAAAAATAATTTTCTACTGTCGCAAATTTCAAATCCGCCAGGGATTTCCTTTTCTATAGTAAATTTCTCACAAATTAATTTTTTACTCTTGCAAATTTTAAATCCGCCAGGGATTGCCTTTTCTATAGTAAATTATTCAAAAAATAATTTTCAACTGTCGCAAATTTTAATTACGCCAGGGATTGCCTTTTCTATAGTAAATTATTCAAAAAATAATTTTATACTGTCGCAAATTTTAATTACGCCAGGATTGCCTTTTCTATAGTAAATTATTCAAAAAATAATTTTCAACTGTCGCAAATTTTAATTGCGCCCGGGGATTGCCTTTTCTATAGTAAATTATTCAAAAAATAATTTTCTACTGTCGCAAATTTCAAATCCGCCAGGGATTGCCTTTTCTATAGTAAATTTCTCAAAATTAATTTTTTACTGTCGCAAATTTCAAATCCGCCAGGGATTGCCTTTTCTATAGTAAATTATTCAAAAAATAATTTTATACTGTCGCAAATTTAAGTGCGCCAGGGATTGCTTTTTCTATAGTAAATTTTGCAAAAAAAATGATTTTTTACTGTCGCAAATTTTAAATATCCCAGGGATTGCCTTTTCTATAGTAAATTTCTCAAAAATTAATTTTTTACTGTCGCAAATTTTAATTACGCCAGGGATTGCCTTTTCTATAGTAAAATTATTCAAAAAATAATTTTCAACTGTCGCAAATTTTAAGTTCGCCAGGGATTGCCTTTTCTATAGTAAATTATTCAAAAAATAATTTTCTACTGTCGCAAATTTCAAATCCGCCAGGGATTTCCTTTTCTATAGTAAATTTCTCATAAATTAATTTTTTACTCTTCCAAATTTTAAATCCGCCAGGGATTGCCTTTTCTATAGTAAATTATTCAAAAAATAATTTCTACTGTCGCAAATTTTAATTACGCCAGGGATTGCCTTTTCTATAGTAAATTATTCAAAAAATAATTTTCAACTGTCGCAAATTTTAATTACGCCAGGGATTGCCCTTTCTATAGTAAATTATTCAAAAAATAATTTTCTACTGTCGCAAATTTTAATTATGCCAGGGGATTGCCTTTTCTATAGTAAATTATTCAAAAAATAATTTTCACTGTCGCAAATTTTAAGTGCGCCAGGGATTGCCTTTTCTATAGTAAATTATTCAAAAAATAATTTTCTACTGTCGCAAATTTCAAATCCGCCAGGGATTTCCTTTTCTATAGTAAATTTCTCACAAATTAATTTTTTACTCTTGCAAATTTTAAATCCGCCAGGGATTGCCTTTTCTATAGTAAATTATTCAAAAAATAATTTTCAACTGTCGCAAATTTAATTACGCAAGGGATTGCCTTTTCTATAGTAAATTATTCAAAAAATAATTTTATACTGTCGCAAATTTTAATTACGCCAGGGATTGCCTTTTCTATAGTAAATTATTCAAAAAATAATTTTTTACTTTCGCAAATTTTAACTACGCCAGGGATTGACTTTTCTATAGTAAATTATCCAAAAAATAATTTTCTACTGTCGCAAATTTTAATTACGCCAGGGATTGCCTTTTCTATAGTAAATTTTGCAAAAAAATTAATTTTTTACTGTCGCAAATTTCAAATCCGCCAGGGATTGCCTTTTCTATAGTAAATTATTCAAAAAATAATTTTCAACTGTCGCAAATTTTAATTACGCCAGGGATTGCCTTTTCTATAGTAAATTATTCAAAAAATAATTTTTTACTGTCGCAAATTTCAAATCCGCCAGGGATTGCCTTTTCTATAGTAAATTATTCAAAAAATAATTTTATACTGTCGCAAATTTCAAATCCGCCAGGGATTGCCTTTTCTATAATAAATTATTCAAAAAATAATTTTCTACTGTCGCAAATTTTAATTGCGCCAGGGATTGCCTTTTCTATAGTAAATTATTCAAAAAATAATTTTCTACTGTCGCAAATTTTAATTACGCCAGGGATTGCCTTTTCTATAGTAAATTATTCAAAAAATAATTTTCAACTGTCGCAAATTTTAATTACGCCAGGGATTGCCTTTCTATAGTAAATTATTCAAAAAATAATTTTCTACTGTCGCAAATTTTAATTACGCCAGGGATTGCCTTTTCTATAGTAAATTATTCAAAAAATAATTTTCAACTGTCGCAAATTTTAAGTGCGCCAGGGATTGCCTTTTTCTATAGTAAATTATTCAAAAAATAATTTTCTACTGTCGCAAATTTCAAATCCGCCAGGGATTTCCTTTTCTATAGTAAATTTCTCACAAATTAATTTTTTTACTCTTGCAAATTTTAAATCCGCCAGGGATTGCCTTTTCTATAGTAAATTATTCAAAAAATAATTTTCAACTGTCGCAAATTTTTAATTACGCCAGGGATTGCCTTTTCTATAGTAAATTATTCAAAAAATAATTTTATACTGTCGCAAATTTTAATTACGCCAGGGATTGCCTTTTCTATAGTAAAATTATTCAAAAAATAATTTTTTATTCTCGCAAATTTTAACTACGTCAGGGATTGACTTTTCTATAGTAAATTATCCAAAAAATAATTTTCTACTGTCGCAAATTTTAATTACGCCAGGGATTGCCTTTTCTATAGTAAATTTTGCAAAAAAATAATTTTTTTACTGTCGCAAATTTCAAATCCGCCAGGGATTGCCTTTTCTATAGTAAATTTCTCAAAAATTAATTTTTTACTGTCGCAAATTTCAAATCGCCCAGGGATTGCCTTTTCTATAGTAAATTATTCAAAAAATAATTTTAATACTGTCGCAAATTTTAAGTGCGCCAGGGATTGCTTTTTCTATAGTAAATTTTGCAAAAAAAATAATTTTTTACTGTCGCAAATTTTAAATATCCACAGGGATTGCCTTTTCTATAGTAAATTTCTCAAAAATTAATTTTTTACTGTCGCAAATTTTAATTACGCCAGGGATTGCCTTTTCTATAGTAAATTATTCAAAAAATAATTTTCAACTGTCGCAAATTTTAAGTGCGCCAGGGATTGCCTTTTCTATAGTAAATTATTCAAAAAATAATTTTCTACTGTCGCAAATTTCAAATCCGCCAGGGATTTCCTTTTCTATAGTAAATTTCTCACAAATTAATTTTTTACTCTTGCAAATTTTAAATCCGCCAGGGATTGCCTTTTCTACAGTAAATTATTCAAAAAATAATTTTCTACTGTCGCAAATTTTAATTACGCCAGGGATTGCCTTTTCTATAGTAAATTATTCAAAAAATAATTTTCAACTGTCGCAAATTTTAATTACGCCAGGGATTGCCTTTTCTATAGTAAATTATTCAAAAAATAATTTTTCAACTGTCGCAAATTTTAAGTGCGCCAGGGATTGCCTTTTCTATAGTAAATTATTCAAAAAATAATTTTCTACTGTCGCAAATTTCAAATCCGCCAGGGATTTCCTTTTCTATAGTAAATTTCTCACAAATTAATTTTTTACTCTTGCAAATTTTAAATCCGCCAGGGATTGCCTTTTCTATAGTAAATTATTCAAAAAATAATTTTCAACTGTCGCAAATTTTAATTACGCCAGGGATTGCCTTTTCTATAGTAAATTATTCAAAAAATAATTTTCAACTGTCGCAAATTTTAATTACGCCAGGGATTGCCTTTCTATAGTAAATTATTCAAAAAATAATTTTCTACTGTCGCAAATTTTAATTACGCCAGGGATTGCCTTTTCTATAGTAAATTATTCAAAAAATAATTTTCAACTGTCGCAAATTTTAAGTGCGCCAGGGATTGCCTTTTCTATAGTAAATTATTCAAAAAATAATTTTCTACTGTCGCAAATTTCAAATCGCCAGGGATTTCCTTTTCTATAGTAAATTTCTCACAAATTAATTTTTTACTCTTGCAAATTTTAAATCCGCCAGGGATTGCCTTTTCTATAGTAAATTATTCAAAAAATAATTTTCAACTGTCGCAAATTTTAATTACGCCAGGGATTGCCTTTTCTATAGTAAATTATTCAAAAAATAATTTTATACTGTCGCAAATTTTAATTACGCCAGGGATTGCCTTTTCTATAGTAAATTATTCAAAAAATAATTTTATACTGTCGCAAATTTTAATTACGCCAGGGATTGCCTTTTCTATAGTAAATTATTCAAAAAATAATTTTCAACTGTCGCAAATTTTAATTGCGCCCGGGATTGCCTTTTCTATAGTAAATTATTCAAAAAAATAATTTTCTACTGTCGCAAATTTCAAATCCGCCAGGGATTGCCTTTTTCTATAGTAAATTTCTCAAAAATTAATTTTTTACTGTCGCAAATTTCAAATCCGCCAGGGATTGCCTTTTCTATAGTAAATTATTCAAAAAATAATTTTATACTGTCGCAAATTTTAAGTGCGCCAGGGATTGCTTTTTCTATAGTAAATTTTGCAAAAAAAATAATTTTTTACTGTCGCAAATTTTAAATATCCCAGGGGATTGCCTTTTCTATATGTAAATTTCTCAAAAATTAATTTTTTACTGTCGCAAATTTTAATTACGCCAGGGATTGCCTTTTCTATAGTAAATTATTCAAAAAAATAATTTTCAACTGTCGCAAATTTTAAGTGCGCCAGGGATTGCCTTTTCTATAGTAAATTATTCAAAAAATAATTTTCTACTGTCGCAAATTTCAAATCCGCCAGGGATTTCCTTTTCTATAGTAAAATTTCTCACAAATTAAATTTTTACTCTTGCAAATTTTAAATCCGCCAGGGATTGCCCTTTTCTATAGTAAATTATTCAAAAAATAATTTTCTACTGTCGCAAATTTTAATTACGCCAGGGATTGCCTTTTCCTATAGTAAATTATTCAAAAAAATAATTTTCAACTGTCGCAAATTTTAATTACGCCAGGGATTGCCCTTTCTATAGTAAATTATTCAAAAAATAATTTTCTACTGTCGCAAATTTTAATTACGCAGGGATTGCCTTTTCTATAGTAAATTATTCAAAAAATAATTTTCAACTGTCGCAAATTTTTAAGTGCGCCAGGGATTGCCTTTTCTATAGTAAATTATTCAAAAAATAATTTTCTACTGTCGCAAATTTCAAATCCGCCAGGGATTTCCTTTTCTATAGTAAATTTCTCACAAATTAATTTTTTACTCTTGCAAATTTTAAATCCGCCAGGGATTGCCTTTCTATAGTAAATTATTCAAAAAATAATTTTCTACTGTCGCAAATTTTAATTACGCCAGGGATTGCCTTTTTCTATAGTAAATTATTCAAAAATAATTTTATACTGTCGGAAATTTTAAATACGCCAGGGATTGCCTTTTCTATAGTTAAATTATTCAAAAAATAATTTTCAACTGTCGCAAATTTTTAATTACGCCAGGGATTGCCTTTTCTATAGTAAATTATTCAAAAAATAATTTTTTACTGTCGCAAATTTCAAATCCGCCAGGGATTGCCTTTTCTATAGTAAATTATTCAAAAAATAATTTTTTTACTGTCGCAAATTTCAAATCCGCCAGGGATTGCCTTTTCTATAGTAAACTTATTCAAAAAAATAATTTTTTACTGTCGCAAATTTTAAGTGCGCCAGGGATTGCCTTTTCTATAGTAAAATTATTAAAAAATAATTTTCTACTGTCGCAAATTTTAATTACGCCAGGGATTGCCTTTTCTATAGTAAATTATTCAAAAAATAATTTTATACTGTCGCAAATTTTAAATACGCCAGGGTTTGCCTTTTCTATAGTAAATTATTCAAAAAATAATTTTCAACTGTCGCAAATTTTAATTACGCCAGGGATTGCCTTTTCTATAGTAAATTATTCAAAAAATAATTTTTGACTGTCGCAAATTTTAAGTGCGCCAGGGATTGCTTTTTCTATAGTAAATTTTGCAAAAAAAATAATTTTTTACTGTCGCAAATTTTAAATATCCCAGGGATTGCCTTTTCTATAGTAAATTTCTCAAAAATTAATTTTTTACTGTCGCAAATTTTAAATACGCCAGGGATTGCCTTTTCTATAGTAAATTATTCAAAAAATAATTTTTTACTCTCGCAAATTTTAACTACGCCAGGGATTGACTTTTCTATAGTAAATTATTCAAAAAATAATTTTCTACTGTCGCAAATTTTAATTACGCCAGGGATTGGCCTTTTCTATAGTAAATTTTGCAAAAAAATAATTTTTTACTGTCGCAAATTTCAAATCCGCAAGGGATTGCCTTTTCTATAGTAAATTATTCAAAAAATAATTTTTTACTGTCGCAAATTTTAATTGCGCCAGGGATTGCCTTTTCTATAGTAAATTATTCAATAAATAATTTTCAACTGTCGCAAATTTTAATTACGCCAGGGATTGCCTTTTCTATAGTAAATTATTCAAAAAATAATTTTATACTGTCGCAAATTTTAAATACGCCAGGTATTGCCTTTTCTATAGTAAATTATTCAAAAAATAATTTTTACTGTCGCAAATTTTAAATATCCCAGGGATTGCCTTTTCTATAGTAAATTATTCAAAAATAATTTTTTACTGTCGCAAATTTCAAATCCGCCAGGGATTGCCTTTTCTATAGTAAATTATTCAAAAAATAATTTTCAACTGTCGCAAATTTTTAATTTACGCCAGGGATTGCCTTTTCTATAGTAAATTATTCAAAAAATAATTTTATACTGTCGGAAATTTTAATTACGCCAGGGATTGCCCTTTTCTATAGTAAATTATTCAAAAAATAATTTTCAACTGTCGCATATTTTAATTACGCCAGGGATTGCCTTTTCTATAGTAAATTATTCAAAAAATAATTTTCTACTGTCGCAAATTTTAATTACGCCAGGGATTGCCTTTTCTATAGTAAATTATTCAAAAAATAATTTTCAACTGTCGCAAATTTTAACTACGCCAGGGATTGCCTTTTTATAGTAAATTATTCAAAAAATAATTTTATACTGTCGCAAATTTTAATTACGCACAGGGATTGCCTTTTCTATAGTAAATTATTCAAAAAAATAATTTTCAACTGTCGCAAATTTTAATTGCGCCAGGGATTGCCTTTTCCTATAGTAAATTATTCAAAAAATAATTTTCTACTGTCGCAAATTTTAATTACGCCAGGGATTGCCTTTCTATAGTAAATTATTCAAAAAATAATTTTCAACTGTCGCAAATTTTAATTACGCCAGGGATTGCCTTTTCTATAGTAAATTATTCAAAAAATAATTTTCAACTGTCGCAAATTTTAATTACGCCAGGGATTGCCTTTTCTATAGTAAATTATTCAAAAAATAATTTTCTACTGTCGCAAATTTTAATTACGCCAGGGATTGCCTTTTCTATAGTAAATTATTCAAAAAATAATTTTTTACTGTCGCTAATTTCAAATCCGCCAGGATTGCCTTTTCTATATTAAATTATTCAAAAAATTATTTTCAACTGTCGCAAATTTTAATTACGCCAGGGATTGCCTTTTCTATAGTAAATTATTCAAAAAATAATTTTTTACTGTCGCAAAATTTCAGATCCGCCAGGGATTGCCTTTTATATAGTAAATTATTCAAAAAATAATTTTATACTGTCGCAAATTTTAATTACGCTAGGGATTGCCTTTTCTATAGGTAAATTATTCAAAAAATAATTTTCAACTGTCGCAAATTTTAAATCCGCCAGGGGATTGCCTTTTCTATAGTAATTATTCAAAAAATAATTTTCAACTGTCGCAAATTTTAATTACGCCAGGGATTGCCTTTTCTATAGTAAATTATTCAAAAAATAATTCTCAACTGTCGCAAATTTTAATTACGCCAGGGATTGCCTTTTCTATAGTAAATTATTCAAAAAATAATTTTCTACTGTCGCAAATTTTAATTACGCCAGGGATTGTCCTTTTCTATAGTAAATTATTCAAAAAATAATTTTCAACTCTCGCAAATTTTAATTGCGTCAGGGATTGCCTTTTCTATAGTAAATTGTTCAAAAAATAATTTTCAACTGTCGCAAATTTTAATTACGCCAGGGATTGCCTTTTCTATAGTAAATTATTCAAAAAATAATTTTCTACTGTCGCAAATTTAATTACGCCAGGGATTGCCTTTTCTATAGTAAATAATTCAAAAAATAATTTTCAACTGACGCAAATTTTAATTACGCCAGGGATTGCCTTTTCTATAGTAAATTATTCAAAAAATAATTTTCTACTGTCGCAAATTTCAAATCCGCCAGGGATTGCCTTTTCTATAGTAAATTATTCAAAAAATAATTTTCAACTGTCGCAAATTTTAATTACGCCAGGGATTGCCTTTTCTATAGTAAATTATTCAAAAAATAATTTTATACTGTCGCAAATTTTAAGTGCGCCAGGGATTGCCTTTTCTATAGTAAATTAGTCAAAAAGTATTTTATACTGTCGCAAATTTCAAATCCGCCAGGGATTGCCTTTTCTATAGTAAATTATTAAAAAAATAATTTTCTACTGACGCAAATTTCAAATCCGCCAGGGATTGCCTTTTCTATAGTAAATTATTCAAAAAATAATTTTCAACTGTCGCAAATTTTAATTACGCCAGGGATTGCCTTTTCTATAGTAAATTATTCAAAAAATAATTTTATACTGTCGCAAATTTTAAGTGCGCCAGAGATTGCCTTTTCTATAGTAAATTAGTCAAAAAGTATTTTATACTGTCGCAAATTTCAAATCCGCCAGGGATTGCCTTTTCTATAGTAAATTATTAAAAAAATAATTTTCTACTGACGCAAATTTCAAATCCGCCAGGGATTGCCTTTTCTATAGTAAATTATTCAAAAAATAATTTTCAACTGTCGCAAATTTTAATTACGCCAGGGATTGCCTTTTCTATAGTAAATTATTCAAAAAATAATTTTATACTGTCGCAAATTTTAAGTGCGCCAGAGATTGCCTTTTCTATAGTAAATTATTCAAAAAATAATTTTATACTGTCGCAAATTTTAATTGCGCCAGGGATTGCCTTTTCTATAGTAAATTATTCAAAAAATAATTTTATACTGTCGCAAATTTTAAGTGCGCCAGGGATTGCCTTTTCTATAGTAAATTAGTCAAAAAGTATTTTATACTGTCGCAAATTTCAAATCCGCCAGGGATTGCCTTTTCTATAGTAAATTATTAAAAAAATAATTTTCTACTGACGCAAATTTCAAATCCGCCAGGGATTGCCTTTTCTATAGTAAATTATTCAAAAAATAATTTTCAACTGTCGCAAATTTTAATTACGCCAGGGATTGCCTTTTCTATAGTAAATTATTCAAAAAATAATTTTCAACTATCGCAAATTTTAAATACGCCAGGTATTGCCTTTTCTATAGTAAAGTATTCAAAAAATAATTTTCTACTGTCGCAAATTTTAATTACGCCAGGGATTGCCTTTTCTATAGTAAATTATTCAAAAAATAATTATCAACTGTCGCAAATTTTAATTGCGCCAGGAATTGCCTTTTCTATAGTAAATTATTCAAAAAATAATTTTCAACTGTCGCAAATTTTAATTACGCCAGGGATTGCCTTTTCTATAGTAAATTATTCAAAAAATAATTTTTTACTGTCGCAAATTTTAAGTGCGCCAGGGATTGCCTTTTCTATAGTAAATTATTCAAAAAATAACTTTCAACTTTCGCAAATTTTAATTGCGCCAGGGATTGCCTTTTCTATAGTAAATTATTCAAAAAATAATTTTCAACTGTCGCAAATTTTAATTACGCCAGGGATTGCCTTTTCTATAGTAAATTATTCAAAAAATAATTTTATACTGTTGCAAATTTTAATTACGCCAGGGATTGCCTTTTCTATAGTAAATTATTCAAAAAATAATTTTCAACTGTCGCAAATTTTAATTACGCCAGGGATTGCCTTTTCTATAGTAAATTATTCAAAAAATAATTTTTTACTGTCGCAAATTTCAAATCCGCCAGGGATTGCCTTTTCTATAGTAAATTATTCAAAAAATAATTTTATACTGTCGCAAATTTTAATTACGCCAGGGATTGCCTTTTCTATAGTAAATTATTCAAAAAATAATTTTCAACTGTCGCAAATTTTAAATACGCCAGGGATTGCCTTTTCTATAGTAAATTATTCAAAAAATAATTTTCTACTGTCGCAAATTTTATTTACGCCAGGGATTGCCTTTTCTATATTAAATTATTCAAAAAATAATTTTCAACTGTCGCAAATTTTAATTACGCCAGGGATTGCCTTTTCTATAGTAAATTATTCAAAAAATAATTTTCTACTGTCGCAAATTTTAATAACGCCAGGTGTTGCCTTTTCTATAGTAAATTTTGCAAAAAAATAATTTTTTACTGTCGCAAATTTCAAATCCGCCAAGGATTGCCTTTTCTATAGTAAATTATTCAAAAAATAATTTTCAACTGTCGCAAATTTTAATTCCGCCAGGGATTGCCTTTTCTATAGTAAATTATTCAAAAAATAATTTTTTACTGTCGCAAATTTTAAATACGCCAGGGGATTGCCTTTTCTATAGTAAATTATTCAAAAAAATAATTTTCAACTGTCGCAAATTTTAATTGCGCCAGGGATTGCCTTTTCTATAGTAAATTATTCAAAAAATAATTTTCAACTGTCGCAAATTTTAATTGCGCCAGGGATTGCCTTGTCTATAGTAAATTTTTCAAAAAATAATTTTCAACTGTCGCAAATTTTATTACGCCAGGGATTGCCTTTTCTATAGTAAATTATTCAAAAAATAATTTTCTACTGTCGCAAATTGTAATTGCGCCAGGGATTGCCTTTTCTATAGTAAATTATTCAAAAAATAATTTTCTACTGTCGCAAATTTCCAAATCCGCCAGGGATTGCCTTTTCTATAGTAAATTTTGCAAAAAAATAATTTTTTACTGTCGCAAATTTTAAATATCCCAGGGATTGCCTTTTGTATAGTAAATTTCTCACAAATTAATTTTTTACTGTCGCAAATTTTAAATCCGCAAGGGATTGCCTTTCTATAGTAAATTATTCAAAAAATAATTTTTTACTGTCGCAAATTTCAAATCCGCCAGGGATTGCCTTTTCTATAGTAAATTATTCAAAAAATAATTTTATACTGTCGCAAATTTTAATTACGCCAGGGATTGCCTTTTCTACAGTAAATTATTCAAAAAATAATTTTCAACTGTCGCAAATTTTAATTACGCCAGGGATTGCCTTTTCTATAGTAAATTATTCAAAAAATAATTTTCTACTGTCGCAAATTTTAATTACGCCAGGGATTGCCTTTTCTATAGTAAATTATTCAAAAAATAATTTTCAACTGTCGCAAATTTTCATTACGCCAGGGATTGACTTTTCTATAGTAAATTATTCAAAAAAATAATTTTCAACTGTCGCAAATTTTAATTACGCCAGGGATTGCCTTTTCTATAGTAAATTATTCAAAAAATAATTTTCTATTGTCGCAAATTTTAATTACGCCAGGGATTGCCTTTTCTATAGTAAATTATTCAAAAAATACTTTTCAACTGTCGCAAATTTTAATTGCGCCAGGGATTGCCTTTTCTATAGTAAATTTCTCACAAATTATTTTTTTACTGTCGCAAATTTTAAGTGCGCCAGGGATTGCCTTTTCTATAGTAAATTATTCAAAAAATAATTTTTTACTGTCGCAAATTTTAAATACGCCAGGGATTGCCTTTTCTATAGTAAATTTTGCAAAAAAATAATTTTTTACTGTCGCAAATTTTAAATATTCCAGGGATTGCCTTTTCTATAGTAAATTATTCAAAAAATAATTTTCAACTGTCGCAAATTTTAATTAGGCCAGGGATTGCCTTTTCTATAGTAAATTATTCAAAAAATAATCTTTTACTGTCGCAAATCTTAATTGCGCCAGGGATTGCCTTTTCTACAGTAAATTATTCAAACAATAATTTTCAACTGTCGCAAATTTTAACTAGGCCAGGGATTGCCTTTTCTATAGTAAATTATTCAAAAAATAATTTTTTGCTGTCGCAAATTTTAATTGCGCCAGGGATTGCCTTTTCTACAGTAAATTATTCAAAAAATAATTTTCAACTGTCGCAAATTTTAAATATCCCAGGGGATTGCTTTTCTATAGTAAAATTTGTCACAAATTAATTTTTTACTGTCGCAAATTTTAAATACGCCAGGGATTGCCTTTTCTATAGTAAATTTTGCAAAAAAATAATTTTCTACTGTCGCAAATTTTAATTACGCCAGGGATTGCCTTTTCTATAGTAAATTATTCAAAAAATTAATTTAATACTCTCGCAAATTTTAAATACGCCAGGGATTGCCTCTTCTATAGTAAATTATTCAAAAATAATTTTCAACTGTCGCAAATTTTAATTACGCCAGGGATTGCCTTTTCTATAGTAAATTATTCAAAAAATAATTTACAACTGTCGCAAATTTTAATTGCGCCAGGGATTGCCTTTTCTATAGTAAATTATTCAAAAAATATTTTTTTACTGTCGCAAATTTTAATTACGCCAGGGATTGCCTTTTCTATAGTAAATTATTCAAAAAATAATTTTCAACTGTCGCAAATTTTAATTGCGCCAGGGATTGCCTTTTCTATAGTAAATTATTCAAAAAATAATTTTCTACTGTCGCAAATTTTAATTGCGCCAGGGATTGCCTTTTCTATAGTAAATTATTCAAAAAATAATTTTTTTGCTGTCGCAAATTTTAAATACGCCAGGGATTGCCTTTTCTATAGTTGCAAAAAATAATTTTTTACTGTCGCAAATTTTAAATATCCCAGGGATTGCTTTTCTATAGTAAATTTGTCACAAATTAATTTTTTACTGTCGCAAATTTTAAATACGCCAGGGATTGCCTTTTCTATAGTAAATTTTGCAAAAAAATAATTTTTTACTGTCGCAAATTTTAAATATCCCAGGGATTGCCTTTTCTATAGTAAATTATTCAAAAAATAATTTTATACTGTCGCAAATTTTAATTACGCCAGGGATTGCCTTTTCTATAGTAAATTATTCAAAAAATAATTTTCAACTGTCGCAAATTTTAATTACGCCAGGGATTGCCTTTTCTATAGTAAATTATTCAAAAAATAATTTTCAACTGTCGCAAATTTTAATTGCGCCAGGGATTGCCTTTTCTATAGTAAATTATTCAAAAAATAATCTTCTACTGTCGCAAATTTTAATTACGCCAGGGATTGCCTTTTCTATAGTAAATTATTCAAAAAATAATTTTCTACTGTCGCAAATTTTAATTACGCCAGGGATTGCCTTTTCTATAGTAAATTATACAAAAAATAATTTTCTACTCTCGCAAATTTTAATTACGCCAGGGATTGCCTTTTCTATAGTAAATTATTCAAAAAATAATTTTCAACTGTCGCAAATTTTAATTGCGCCAGGGCTTGCCTTTTATATAGTAAATTATTCAAAAAATAATTTTCAACTTTCGCAAATTTTAATTACGCCAGGGATTGCCTTTTCTATAGTAAATTATTCAAAAAATAATTTTTTACTGTCGCAAATTTTAAGTGCGACAGGGATTGCCTTTTCTATAGTAAATTATTCAAAAAATAATTTTCAACTGTCGCAAATTTTAATTGCGCCAGGGATTGCCTTTTCTATAGCAAATTATTCAAAAAAAAATTTTCAACTGTCGCAAATTTTAATTGCGCCAGGGATTGCCTTTTCTATAGTAAATTATTCAAAAAATAATTTTTTACTGTCGCAAATTTTAATTGCGCCAGGGATTGCCTTTTCTATAGTAAATTATGCAAAAAATAATTTTCAACTGTCGCAAATTTTAACTACGCCAGGGATTGCCTTTTCTATAGTAAATTATTCAAAAAATAATTTTATACTGTCGCAAATTTTAAATACGCCAGGGATTGCCTTTTCTATAGTAAATTATTCAAAAAATAATTTTCAACTGTCGCAAATTTTAATTACGCCAGGGATTGCCTTTTCTATAGTAAATTATTCAAAAATAATTTTCAACTGTCGCAAATTTTAATTGCGCCAGGGATTGCCATTTCTATAGTAAATTATTCAAAAAATAATTTTTTACTGTCGCAAATTTTAATTACGCCAGGGATTGCCTTTTCTATAGTAAATTATTCAAAGAATAATTTTCAACTGTCGCAAATTTTAATTGCGCCAGGGATTGCCTTTTCTATAGTAAATTATTCAAAAAATAATTTTCTACTGTCGCAAATTTTAATTGCGCCAGGGATTGCCTTTTCTATAGTAAATTATTCAAAAAATAATTTTTTACTGTCGCAAATTTTAAATACGCCAGGGAGTGCCCTTTCTATAGTAAATTTTGCAAAAAAAATAATTTTTTTACTGTCGCAAATTTTAAATATCCCAGGATTGACTTTTCTATAGTAAATTTCTCACAAATTAATTTTTTATTGTCGCAAATTTTAAATACGCCAGGGATTGCTTTTTTCTATAGTAAATTTTGCAAAAAAATAATTTTTTACTGTCGCAAATTTTAAATATCCCAGGGATTGCCTTTTCTATAGTAAATTATTCAAAAATGATTTTCAACTGTCGCAAATTTTAATTACGCCAGGGATTGCCTTTTCTATAGTAAATTATTCAAAAAATTATTTTATACTGTCGCAAATTTTAAGTGCGGCAGGGATTGCCTTTTCTATAGTAAATTATTCAAAAAATAATTTTTTACTGTCGCAAATTTCAAATCCGCCAGGGATTGCCTTTTCTATAGTAAATTATTCAAAAAATAATTTTCTACTGTCGCAAATTTTAATTACGCCAGGGATTGCCTTTTCTATAGTAAACTTTTCAAAAAATAATTTTCTACTGTCGCAAATTTTAATTACGCCAGGGATAGCCTTTTCTGTAGTAAATTATTCAAAAAATAATTTTTTACTGTCGCAAATTTTAATTGCGCCAGGGATTGCCTTTTCTATAGTAAATTATTCAAAAAATAATTTTCTACTGTCGCAAATTTTAAATACGCCAGGGATTGCCTTTTCTATAGTATATTTTGCAAAAAAAAAAATTTTTTACTGTCGCAAATTTTAAATATCCCAGGGATTGCCTTTTCTATAGTAAATTTCTCACAAATTAATTTTTTATTGTCGCAAATTTTAAATACGCCAGGGATTGCCTTTTCTATAGTAAATTTTGCAAAAAAATAATTTTTTACTGTCGCAAATTTTAAATATCCCAGGGATTGCCTTTTCTATAGTAAATTATTCAAAAAATGATTTTCAACTGTCGCAAATTTTAATTACGCCAGGGATTGCCTTTTCTATAGTAAATTATTCAAAAAATAATTTTCAACTGTCGCAAATTTTAATTGCGCCAGGGATTGCCATTTCTATAGTAAATTATTCAAAAAATAATTTTTTACTGTCGCAAATTTTAATTACGCCAGGGATTGCCTTTTCTATAGTAAATTATTCAAAAAATAATTTTCAACTGTCGCAAATTTTAATTGCGCCAGGGATTGCCTTTTCTATAGTAAATTATTCAAAAAATAATTTTCTACTGTCGCAAATTTTAATTGCGCCAGGGATTGCCTTTTCTATAGTAAATTATTCAAAAAATAATTTTTTACTGTCGCAAATTTTAAATACGCCAGGGAGTGCCTTTTCTATAGTAAATTTTGCAAAAAAAATAATTTTTTACTGTCGCAAATTTTAAATATCCCAGGGATTGCCTTTTCTATAGTAAATTTCTCACAAATTAATTTTTTATTGTCGCAAATTTTAAATACGCCAGGGATTGCCTTTTCTATAGTAAATTTTGCAAAAAAATAATTTTTTACTGTCGCAAATTTTAAATATCCCAGGGATTGCCTTTTCTATAGTAAATTATTCAAAAAATGATTTTCAACTGTCGGAAATTTTAATTACGCCAGGGATTGCCTTTTCTATAGTAAATTATTCAAAAAATTATTTTATACTGTCGCAAATTTTAAGTGCGGCAGGGATTGCCTTTTCTATAGTAAATTATTCAAAAAATAATTTTTTACTGTCGCAAATTTCAAATCCGCCAGGGATTGCCTTTTCTATAGTAAATTATTCAAAAAATAATTTTCTACTGTCGCAAATTTTAATTACGCCAGGGATTGCCTTTTCTATAGTAAACTTTTCAAAAAATAATTTTCTACTGTCGCAAATTTTAATTACGCCAGGGATTGCCTTTTCTGTAGTAAATTATTCAAAAAATAATTTTTTATTGTCGCAAATTTTAATTGCGCCAGGGATTGCCTTTTCTATAGTAAATTATTCAAAAAATAATTTTCTACTGTCGCAAATTTTAAATACGCCAGGGATTGCCTTTTCTATAGTATATTTTGCAAAAAAATAATTTTTTACTGTCGCAAATTTTAAATATCCCAGGGATTGCCTTTTCTATAGTAAATTTCTCACAAATTAATTTTTTATTGTCGCAAATTTTAAATACGCCAGGGATTGCCTTTTCTATAGTAAATTTTGCAAAAAAATAATTTTTTACTGTCGCAAATTTTAAATATCCCAGGGATTGCCTTTTCTATAGTAAATTATTCAAAAAATGATTTTCAACTGTCGCAAATTTTAATTACGCCAGGGATTGCCTTTTCTATAGTAAATTATTCAAAAAATAATTTTCAACTGTGGCAAATTTTAATTACGCCAGGGATTGCCTTTTCTATAGTAAATTATTCAAAAAATAATTTTCTACTGTCGCAAATTTCAAATCCGCCAGGGATTGCCTTTTCTATAGTAAATTATTCAAAAAATAATTTTCAACTGTCGCAAATTTTAATTACGCCAGGGATTGCCTTTTCTATAGTAAATTATTCAAAAAATAATTTTATACTGTCGCAAATTTTAAGTGCGCCCGGGATTGCCTTTTCTATAGTAAATTATTCAAAAAATAATTTTTTACTGTCGCAAATTTCAAATCCGCCAGGGATTGCCTTTTCTATAGTAAATTATTCAAAAAATAATTTTCTACTGTCGCAAATTTTAAATACGCCAGGGATTGCCTTTTCTATAGTATATTTTGCAAAAAAATAATTTTTTACTGTCGCAAATTTTAAATATCCCAGGGATTGCCTTTTCTATAGTAAATTTCTCACAAATTAATTTTTTATTGTCGCAAATTTTAAATACGCCAGGGATTGCCTTTTCTATAGTAAATTTTGCAAAAAAATAATTTTTTACTGTCGCAAATTTTAAATATCCCAGGGATTGCCTTTTCTATAGTAAATTATTCAAAAAATGATTTTCAACTGTCGCAAATTTTAATTACGCCAGGGATTGCCTTTTCTATAGTAAATTATTCAAAAAATAATTTTCAACTGTCGCAAATTTTAATTGCGCCAGGGATTGCCATTTCTATAGTAAATTATTCAAAAAATAATTTTTTACTGTCGCAAATTTTAATTACGCCAGGGATTGCCTTTTCTATAGTAAATTATTCAAAAAATAATTTTCAACTGTCGCAAATTTTAATTGCGCCAGGGATTGCCTTTTCTATAGTAAATTATTCAAAAAATAATTTTCTACTGTCGCAAATTTTAATTGCGCCAGGGAATTTTAAATAGTAAATTTTGCAAAAAAATACTTTTTTACTGTCGCAAATTTTAAATATCCCAGGGATTGCCTTTTCTATAGTAAATTATTCAAAAAATGATTTTCAACTGTCGCAAATTTTAATTACGCCAGGGATTGCCTTTTCTATAGTAAATTATTCAAAAAATTATTTTATACTGTCGCAAATTTTAAGTGCGGCAGGGATTGCCTTTTCTATAGTAAATTATTCAAAAAATAATTTTTTACTGTCGCAAATTTCAAATCCGCCAGGGATTGCCTTTTCTATAGTAAATTATTCAAAAAATAATTTTCTACTGTCGCAAATTTTAATTACGCCAGGGATTGCCTTTTCTATAGTAAACTTTTCAAAAAATAATTTTCTACTGTCGCAAATTTTAATTACGCCAGGGATTGCCTTTTCTGTAGTAAATTATTCAAAAAACAATTTTTTACTGTCGCAAATTTTAATTGCGCCAGGGATTGCCTTTTCTATAGTAAATTATTCAAAAAATAATTTTCTACTGTCGCAAATTTTAAATACGCCAGGGATTGCCTTTTCTATAGTATATTTTGCAAAAAAATAATTTTTTACTGTCGCAAATTTTAAATATCCCAGGGATTGCCTTTTCTATAGTAAATTTCTCACAAATTAATTTTTTATTGTCGCAAATTTTAAATACGCCAGGGATTGCCTTTTCTATAGTAAATTCTGCAAAAAAATAATTTTTTACTGTCGCAAATTTTAAATATCCCAGGGATTGCCATTTCTATAGTAAATTATTCAAAAAATGATTTTCAACTGTCGCAAATTTTAATTACGCCAGGGATTGCCTTTTCTATAGTAAATTATTCAAAAAATAATTTTCAACTGTGGCAAATTTTAATTACGCCAGGGATTGCCTTTTCTATAGTAAATTATTCAAAAAATAATTTTCTACTGTCGCAAATTTCAAATCCGCCAGGGATTGCCTTTTCTATAGTAAATTATTCAAAAAATAATTTTCAACTGTCGCAAATTTTAATTACGCCAGGGATTGCCTTTTCTATAGTAAATTATTCAAAAAATAATTTTATACTGTCGCAAATTTTAAGTGCGCCCGGGATTGCCTTTTCTATAGTAAATTATTCAAAAAATAATTTTTTACTGTCGCATATTTCAAATCCGCCAGGGATTGCCTTTTCTATAGTAAATTATTCAAAAAATAATTTTCTACTGTCGCAAATTTTAATTACGCCAGGGATTGCCTTTTCTATAGTAAACTTTTCAAAAAATAATTTTCTACTGTCGCAAATTTTAATTACGCCAGGGATTGCCTTTTTTGTAGTAAATTATTCAAAAAATAATTTTTTACTGTCGCAAATTTTAAATACGCCAGGGATTGCCTTTTCTATAGTAAATTATTCAAAAAATAATTTTCTACTGTCGCAAATTTTAATTACGCCAGGGATTGCCTATTCTATAGTAAATTATTCAAAAAATAATTTTCAACTGTCGCAAATTTTAATTACGCCAGGGATTGCCTTTTCTATAGTAAATTATTCAAAAAATAATTTTCAACTGTCGCAAATTTTAATTACGCCAGGGATTGCCTTTCTATAGTAAATTATTCAAAAAATAATTTTATACTGTCGCAAATTTTAAGTGCGCCAGGGATTGCCTTTTCTATAGTACATTATTCAAAAAATAATTTTCTATTGTCGCAAATTTTAGTTACGCCAGGGATTGCCTTTTCTATAGTAAATTATTCAAAAAATAATTTTCTACTGTCGCAAATTTTAATTACGCCAGGGATTGCCTTTTCTATAGTAAATTATTCAAAAAATAATTTTCTACTGTCGCAAATTTTAATTACGCCAGGGATTGTCTTTTCTATAGTAAATTATTCAAAAAATAATTTTCAACTGTCGCAAATTTTAATTGCGCCAAGGATTGCCTTTTCTATAGTAAATTATTCAAAAAATAATCTTCTACTGTCGCAAATTTTAATTACGCCTGGGATTGCCTTTTCTATAGTAAATTATTCAAAAAATAATTTTCTATTGTCGCAAATTTTAATTAGGCCAGGGATTGCCTTTTCTATAGTAAATTATTCAAAAAATAATTTTCTACTGTCGCAAATTTTAATTACGCCAGGGATTGCCTTTTCTATAGTAAATTATTCAAAAAATAATTTTCAACTGTCGCAAATTTTAATTGCGCCAGGGATTGCCTTTTCTATAGTAAATTATTCAAAAAATAATTTGCAACTGTCGCAAATTTTAATTACGCCAGGGATTGCCTTTTCTATAGTAAAATATTCAAAAAATAATTTTTTACTGTCGCAAATTTTAAGTGCGACAGGGATTGCCTTTTCTATAGTAAATTATTCAAAAAATAATTTTCAACTGGTGCAAATTTTAATTGCGCCAGGGATTGCCTTTTCTATAGTAAATTATTCAAAAAATAATTTTCAACTGTGGCAAATTTTAATTACGCCAGGGATTGCCTTTTCTATAGTAAATTATTCAAAAAATAATTTTCTACTGTCGCAAATTTCAAATCCGCCAGGGATTGCCTTTTCTATAGTAAATTATTCAAAAAATAATTTTCAACTGTCGCAAATTTTAATTACGCCAGGGATTGCCTTTTCTATAGTAAATTATTCAAAAAATAATTTTATACTGTCGTAAATTTTAATTACGCCAGGGATTGCCTTTTCTATAGTAAATTATTCAAAAAATAATTTTCTACTGTCGCAAATTTCAAATCCGCCAGGCATTGCCTTTTCTATAGTAAATTATTCAAAAAATAATTTTCAACTGTCGCAAATTTTAATTACGCCAGGGATTGCCTTTTCTATAGTAAATTATTCAAAAAATAATTTTATACTGTCGCAAATTTTAAGTGCGCCAGGGATTGCCTTTTCTATAGTAAATTATTCAAAAAATAATTTTTTACTGTCGCAAATTTCAAATCCGCCAGGGATTGCCTTTTCTATAGTAAATTATTCAAAAATTAATTTTCTACTGTCCCAAATTTTAATTACGCCAGGGATTACCTTTTCTATAGTAAACTTTTCAAAAAATAATTTTCTACTGTCGCAAATTTTAATTACGCCAGGGATTGCCTTTTCTGTAGTAAATTATTCAAAAAATAATTTTTTACTGTCGCAAATTTTAGATACGCCAGGGATTGCCTTTTCTATAGTAAATTATTCAGAAAATAATTTTCTACTGTCGCAAATTTTAATTACGCCAGGGATTGCCTTTTCTATAGTAAATTATTCAAAAAATAATTTTCAACTGTCGCAAATTTTAATTGCGCCAGGGATTGCCTTTTCTATAGTAAATTATTCAAAAGATAATTTTTTACTGTCGCAAATTTTAAGTGCGCCAGGGATTGCCTTTTCTATAGTAAATAATTCAAAAAATAATTTTCTACTGTCGCAAATTTCAAATCCGCCAGGGATTGCCTTTTTAACTGTCGCAAATTTCAATTACGCCAGGGATTGCCTTTTCTATAGTAAATTATTCAAAAAATAATTTTATACTGTCGCAAATTTTAAGTGCGCCAGGGTTTGCCTTTTCTATAGTAAATTATTCAAAAAATAATTTTATACTGTCGCAAATTTTAATTGCGCCAGGGATTGCCTTTTCTATAGTAAATTATTCAAAAATAATTTTCAACTGTCGCAAATTTTAATTGCGCCAGGGATTGCCTTTTCTATAGTAAATTATTCAAAAATAATTTTTTACTGTCGCAAATTTTAATTACGCCAGGGATTGCCTTTTCTATAGTAAATTATTCAAAAAATAATTTTATACTGTCGCAAATTTTAATTACGCCAGGGATTGCCTTTTCTATAGTAAATTATTCAAAAAATAATTTTCAACTGTCGCAAATTTTAAATCCGCCAGGGATTGCCTTTTCTATAGTAAATTATTCAAAAAACAATTTTCAACTGTCGCAAATTTTAATTACGCCAGGGATTGCCTTTTCTATAGTAAATTTTGCAAAAAAATAATTTTTTACTGTCGCAAATTTTAAATATCCCAGGGATTGCCTTTTCTATAGCAAATTATTCAAAAAATGATTTTCAACTGTCGCAAATTTTAATTACGCCAGGGATTGCCTTTTCTATAGTAAATTATTCAAAAAATAATTTTCAACTGTGGCAAATTTTAATTACGCCAGGGATTGCCCTTTCTATAGTAAATTATTCAAAAAATAATTTTCTACTGTCGCAAATTTCAAATCCGCCAGGGATTGCCTTTTCTATAGTAAATTATTCAAAAAATAATTTTCAACTGTCGCAAATTTTAATTACGCCAGGGATTGCCTTTTCTATAGTAAATTATTCAAAAAATAATTTTCAACTGTGGCAAATTTTAATTACGCCAGGGATTGCCTTTTCTATAGTAAATTATTCAAAAAATAATTTTCTACTGTCGCAAATTTCAAATCCGCCAGGGATTGCCTTTTCTATAGTAAATTATTCAAAAAATAAATTTCAACTGTCGCAAATTTTAATTACGCCAGGGATTGCCTTTTCTATAGTAAATTATTCAAAAAATAATTTTCTACTGTCGCAAATTTCAAATCCGCCAGGGATTGCCTTTTCTATAGTAAATTATTCAAAAAAATAATTTTCAACTGTCGCAAATTTTAATTACGCCAGGGATTGCCTTTTCTATAGTAAATTATTCAAAAAATAATTTTATACTGTCGCAAATTTTAAGTGCGCCAGGGATTGCCTTTTCTATAGTAAATTATTCAAAAAATAATTTTTTACTGTCGCAAATTTCAAATCCGCCAGGGATTGCCTTTTCTATAGTAAATTATTCAAAAATTAATTTTCTACTGTCGCAAATTTTAATTACGCCAGATATTACCTTTTCTATAGTAAACTTTTCAAAAAATAATTTTCTACTGTCGCAAATTTTAATTACGCCAGGGATTGCCTTTTCTGTAGTAAATTATTCAAAAAATAACTTTTTACTGTCGCAAATTTTAGATACGCCAGGGATTGCCTTTTCTATAGTAAATTATTCAAAAAATAATTTTCTACTGTCGCAAATTTTAATTACGCCAGGGATTGCCTTTTCTGTAGTAAATTATTCAAAAAATAATTTTCAACTGTCGCAAATTTTAATTGCGCCAGGGATTCCCTTTTCTATAGTAAATTATTCAAAAGATAATTTTTTACTGTCGCAAATTTTAAATGCGCCAGGGATTGCCTTTTCTATAGTAAATAATTCAAAAAATAATTTTCTACTGTCGCAAATTTCAAATCCGCCAGGGATTGCCTTTTTAACTGTCGCAAATTTCAAATACGCCAGGGATTGCCTTTTCTATAGTAAATTATTCAAAAAATAATTTTATACTGTCGCAAATTTTAAGTGCGCCAGGGTTTGCCTTTTCTATAGTAAATTATTCAAAAAATGATTTTCAACTGTCGCAAATTTTAATTACGCCAGGGATTGCCTTTTCTATAGTAAATTATTCAAAAAATAATTTTCAACTGTGGCAAATTTTAATTACGCCAGGGATTGCCTTTTCTATAGTAAATTATTCAAAAAATAATTTTCTACTGTCGCAAATTTCAAATCCGCCAGGGATTGCCTTTTCTATAGTAAATTATTCAAAAAATAATTTTCAACTGTCGCAAATTTTAATTGCGCCAGGGATTGCCTTTTCTATAGTAAATTATTCAAAAAATAATTTTTTACTGTCGCAAATTTTAATTACGCCAGGGATTGCCTTTTCTATAGTAAATTATTCAAAAAATAATTTTATACTGTCGCAAATTTTAATTACGCCAGGGATTGCCTTTTCTATAGTAAATTATTCAAAAAATAATTTTCAACTGTCGCAAATTTTAAATCCGCCAGGGATTGCCTTTTCTATAGTAAATTATTCAAAAAATAATTTTCAACTGTCGCAAATTTTAATTACGCCAGGGATTGCTTTTCTATAGTAAATTTTGCAAAAAAATAATTTTTTACTGTCGCAAATTTTAAATATCCCAGGGATTGCCTTTTCTATAGTAAATTATTCAAAAAATGATTTTCAACTGTCGCAAATTTTAATTACGCCAGGGATTGCCTTTTCTATAGTAAATTATTCAAAAAATAATTTTCAACTGTGGCAAATTTTAATTACGCCAGGGATTGCCTTTTCTATAGTAAATTATTCAAAAAATAATTTTCTACTGTCGCAAATTTCAAATCCGCCAGGGATTGCCTTTTCTATAGTAAATTATTCAAAAAATAATTTTCAACTGTCGCAAATTTTAATTACGCCAGGGATTGCCTTTTCTATAGTAAATTATTCAAAAAATAATTTTATACTGTCGCAAATTTTAAGTGCGCCAGGGATTGCCTTTTCTATAGTAAATTATTCAAAAAATAATTTTTTACTGTCGCAAATTTCAAATCCGCCAGGGATTGCCTTTTCTATAGTAAATTATTCAAAAAATAATTTTCTACTGTCGCAAATTTTAATTACGCCAGGGATTGCCTTTTCTATAGTAAACTTTTCAAAAAATAATTTTCTACTGTCGCAAAATTTAATTATGCCAGGGATTGCCTTTTCTGTAGTAAATTATTCAAAAAATAATTTTTTACTGTCGCAAATTTTAAATACGCCAGGGATTGCCTTTTCTATAGTAAATTATTCAAAAAATAATTTTCTACTATCGCAAATTTTAATTACGCCAGGGATTGCCTTTTCTATAGTAAATTATTCAAAAAATAATTTTCAACTGTCGTAAATTTTAATTACGCCAGGGATTGCCTTTTCTATAGTAAATTATTCAAAAAATAATTTTCAACTGTCGCAAATTTTAATTACGCCAGGGATTGCCTTTTCTATAGTAAATTATTCAAAAAATAATTTTATACTGTCGCAAATTTTAAGTGCGCCAGGGATTGCCTTTTCTATAGTACGTTATTCAAAAAATAATTTTCTACTGTCGCAAATTTTAGTTACGCCAGGGATTGCCTTTTCTATAGTAAATTATTCAAAAAATAATTTTCTACTGTCGCAAATTTTAATTACGCCAGGGATTGCCTTTTCTATAGTAAATTATTCAAAAAATAATTTTCTACTGTCGCAAATTTTAATTACGCCAGGGATTGTCTTTTCTATAGTAAATTATTCAAAAAATAATTTTCAACTGTCGCAAATTTTAATTGCGCCAGGGATTGCCTTTTCTATAGTAAATTATTCAAAAAATAATCTTCTACTGTCGCAAATTTTAATTACGCCAGGGATTGCCTTTTCTATAGTAAATTATTCAAAAAATAATTTTCTACTGTCGCAAATTTTAATTACGCCAGGGATTGCCTTTTCTATAGTAAATTATTCAAAAAATAATTTTCTACTGTCGCAAATTTTAATTACGCCAGGGATTGCCTTTTCTATAGTAAATTATTCAAAAAATAATTTTCAACTGTCGCAAATTTTAATTGCGCCAGGGATTGCCTTTTCTATAGTAAATTATTCAAAAGATAATTTTTTACTGTCGCAAATTTTAAGTGCGCCAGGGATTGCCTTTTCTATAGTAAATAATTCAAAAAATAATTTTCTACTGTCGCAAATTTCAAATCCGCCAGGGATTGCCTTTTCTATAGTAAATTATTCAAAAAATAATTTTTAACTGTCGCAAATTTCAATTACGCCAGGGATTGCCTTTTCTATAGTAAATTATTCAAAAAATAATTTTATACTGTCGCAAATTTTAAGTGCGCCAGGGTTTGCCTTTTCTATAGTAAATTATTCAAAAAATAATTTTATACTGTCGCAAATTTTAATTGCGCCAGGGATTGCCTTTTCTATAGTAAATTATTCAAAAAATAATTTTCAACTGTCGCAAATTTTAATTGCGCCAGGGATTGCCTTTTCTATAGTAAATTATTCAAAAAATAATTTTTTACTGTCGCAAATTTTAATTACGCCAGGGATTGCCTTTTCTATAGTAAATTATTCAAAAAATAATTTTATACTGTCGCAAATTTTAATTACGCCAGGGATTGCCTTTTCTATAGTAAATTATTCAAAAAATAATTTTCAACTGTCGCAAATTTTTAATCCGCCAGGGATTGCCTTTTCTATAGTAAATTATTCAAAAAATAATTTTCAACTGTCGCAAATTTTAATTACGCCAGGGATTGCCTTTTCTATAGTAAATTATTCAAAAAATAATTTTCTACTGTCGCAAATTTTAAATATCCCAGGGATTGCCTTTTCTATAGTAAATTATTCAAAAAATAATTTTCTACTGTCGCAAATTTTAATTGCGCCAGCGATTGCCTTTTCTATAGTAAATTATTCAAAAAATGATTTTCAACTGTCGCATATTTTAATTGCGCCAGGGATTGCCTTTTCTATAGTAAATTATTCAAAAAATAATTTTCAACTGTCGCAAATTTTAAGTGCGCCAGGGATTGCCTTTTCTATAGTAAATAATTCAAAAAATAATTTTCTACTGTCGCAAATTTCAAATCCGCCAGGGATTGCCTTTTCTATAGTAAATTATTCAAAAAATAATTTTCAACTGTCGCAAATTTTAATTGCGCCAGGGATTGCCTTTTCTATAGTAAATTATTCAAAAAATAATTTTCTACTGTCGCAAATTTTAATTGCGCCAGGGATTGCCTTTTCTATAGTAAATTATTCAAAAAATAATTTTCTATTGTCGCAAATTTTAATTACGCCAGGGATTGCCTTTTCTATAGTAAATTATTCAAAAAATAATTTTCAACTGTCGCAAATTTTAATTACGCCAGGGATTGCCTTTTCTATAGTAAATTATTCAAAAAATAATTTTTTACTGTCGCAAATTTTAAATACGGCAGGGATTGCCTTTTCTATAGTAAATTATTCAAAAAATAATTTTCAACTGTCGCAAATTTTAATTGCGCCAGGGATTGCCTTTTCTATAGTAAATTTTGCAAAAAAAATAATTTTTTACTGTCGCAAATTTCAAATCCGCCAGGGATTGCCTTTTCTATAGTAAATTATTCAAAAAATAATTTTATACTGTCGCAAATTTTAATTACGCCAGGGATTGCCTTTTCTATAGTAAATTATTCAAAAAATAATTTTCAACTGTCGCAAATTTTAATTGCGCCAGGGATTGCCTTTTCTATAGTAAATTATTCAAAAAATAATTTTCAACTGTCGCAAATTTTAATTACGCCAGGGATTGCCTTTTCTATAGTAAATTATTCAAAAAATAATTTTCAACTGTCGCAAATTTTAATTACGCCAGGGATTGCCTTTTCTATAGTAAATTATTCAAAAAATAATTTTCAACTGTCGCAAATTTTAATTGCGCCAGGGATTGCCTTTTCTATAGTAAATTATTCAAAAAATAATTTTCAACTGTCACAAATTTTAATTCCGCCAGGGATTGCCTTTTCTATAGTAAATTATTCAAAAAATAATTTTTTACTGTCGCAAATTTTAAATATCCCAAGGATTGCCTTTTCTATAGTAAATTATTCAAAAAATAATTTTCTACTGTCGCAAATTTTAATTACGCCAGGGATTGCCTTTTCTATAGTAAATTATTCAAAAAATAATTTTCTACTGTCGCAAATTTTAATTACGCCAGGGATTGCCTTTTCTATAGTAAATTTTGCAAAAAAATAATTTTTTACTGTCTCAAATTTCAAATCCGCCAGGGATTGCCTTTTCTATAGTAAATTATTCAAAAAATAATTTTCAACTGTCGCAAATTTTAATTACGCCAGGGATTGCCTTTTCTATAGTAAATTATTCAAAAAATAATTTTATACTGTCGCAAATTTTAATTACGCCAGGGATTGCCTTTTCTATAGTAAATTATTCAAAAAATAATTTTCAACTGTCGCAAATTTTAAATCCGCCAGGGATTGCCTTTTCTATAGTAAATTATTCAAAAAATAATTTTCAACTGTCGCAAATTTTAATTACGCCAGGGATTGCCTTTTCTATAGTAAATTTTGCAAAAAAATAATTTTTTACTGTCGCAAATTTTAAATATCCCAGGGATTGCCTTTTCTATAGTAAATTATTCAAAAAATGATTTTCAACTGTCGCAAATTTTAATTACGCCAGGGATTGCCTTTTCTATAGTAAATTATTCAAAAAATAATTTTCAACTGTGGCAAATTTTAATTACGCCAGGGATTGCCTTTTCTATAGTAAATTATTCAAAAAATAATTTTCTACTGTCGCAAATTTCAAATCCGCCAGGGATTGCCTTTTCTATAGTAAATTATTCAAAAAATAATTTTCAACTGTCGCAAATTTTAATTACGCCAGGGATTGCCTTTTCTATAGTAAATTATTCAAAAAATAATTTTCAACTGTGGCAAATTTTAATTACGCCAGGGATTGCCTTTTCTATAGTAAATTATTCAAAAAATAATTTTCTACTGTCGCAAATTTCAAATCCGCCAGGGATTGCCTTTTCTATAGTAAATTATTCAAAAAATAATTTTCAACTGTCGCAAATTTTAATTAGGCCAGGGATTGCCTTTTCTATAGTAAATTATTCAAAAAATAATTTTCTACTGTCGCAAATTTCAAATCCGCCAGGGATTGCCTTTTCTATAGTAAATTATTCAAAAAAATAATTTTCAACTGTCGCAAATTTTAATTACGCCAGGGATTGCCTTTTCTATAGTAAATTATTCAAAAAATAATTTTATACTGTCGCAAATTTTAAGTGCGCCAGGGATTGCCTTTTCTATAGTAAATTATTCAAAAAATAATTTTTTACTGTCGCAAATTTCAAATCCGCCAGGGATTGCCTTTTCTATAGTAAATTATTCAAAAATTAATTTTCTACTGTCGCAAATTTTAATTACGCCAGGGATTACCTTTTCTATAGTAAACTTTTCAAAAAATAATTTTCTACTGTCGCAAATTTTAATTACGCCAGGGATTGCCTTTTCTGTAGTAAATTATTCAAAAAATAATTTTTTACTGTCGCAAATTTTAGATACGCCAGGGATTGCCTTTTCTATAGTAAATTATTCAAAAAATAATTTTCTACTGTCGCAAATTTTAATTACGCCAGGGATTGCCTTTTCTATAGTAAATTATTCAAAAAATAATTTTCAACTGTCGCAAATTTTAATTGCGCCAGGGATTCCCTTTTCTATAGTAAATTATTCAAAAGATAATTTTTTACTGTCGCAAATTTTAAGTGCGCCAGGGATTGCCTTTTCTATAGTAAATAATTCAAAAAATAATTTTCTACTGTCGCAAATTTCAAATCCGCCAGGGATTGCCTTTTTAACTGTCGCAAATTTCAAATACGCCAGGGATTGCCTTTTCTATAGTAAATTATTCAAAAAATAATTTTATACTGTCGCAAATTTTAAGTGCGCCAGGGTTTGCCTTTTCTATAGTAAATTTTTCAAAAAATAATTTTATACTGTCGCAAATTTTAATTGCGCCAGGGATTGCCTTTTCTATAGTAAATTATTCAAAAAATAATTTTCAACTGTCGCAAATTTTAATTGCGCCAGGGATTGCCTTTTCTATAGTAAATTATTCAAAAAATAATTTTATACTGTCGCAAATTTTAATTACGCCAGGGATTGCCTTTTCTATAGTAAATTATTCAAAAAATAATTTTCAACTGTCGCAAATTTTAAATCCGCCAGGGATTGCCTTTTCTATAGTAAACTTTTCAAAAAATAATTTTCTACTGTCGCAAAATTTAATTACGCCAGGGATTGCCTTTTCTGTAGTAAATTATTCAAAAAATAATTTTTTACTGTCGCAAATTTTAAATACGCCAGGGATTGCCTTTTCTATAGTAAATTATTCAAAAAATAATTTTCTACTGTCGCAAATTTTAATTACGCCAGGGATTGCCTTTTCTATAGTAAATTATTCAAAAAATAATTTTCAACTGTCGCAAATTTTAATTACGCCAGGGATTGCCTTTTCTATAGTAAATTATTCAAAAAATGATTTTCAACTGTCGCAAATTTTAATTACGCCAGGGATTGCCTTTTCTATAGTAAATTATTCAAAAAATAATTTTCAACTGTGGCAAATTTTAATTACGCCAGGGATTGCCTTTTCTATAGTAAATTATTCAAAAAATAATTTTCTACTGTCGCAAATTTCAAATCCGCCAGGGATTGCCTTTTCTATAGTAAATTATTCAAAAAATAATTTTCAACTGTCGCAAATTTTAATTACGCCAGGGATTGCCTTTTCTATAGTAAATTATTCAAAAAATAATTTTATACTGTCGCAAATTTTAAGTGCGCCAGGGATTGCCTTTTCTATAGTAAATTATTCAAAAAATAATTTTTTACTGTTGCAAATTTCAAATCCGCCAGGGATTGCCTTTTCTATAGTAAATTATTCAAAAAATAATTTTCTACTGTCGCAAATTTTAATTACGCCAGGGATTGCCTTTTCTATAGTAAACTTTTCAAAAAATAATTTTCTACTGTCGCAAAATTTAATTACGCCAGGGATTGCCTTTTCTGTAGTAAATTATTCAAAAAATAATTTTTTACTGTCGCAAATTTTAAATACGCCAGGGATTGCCTTTTCTATAGTAAATTATTCAAAAAATAATTTTCTACTGTCGCAAATTTTAATTACGCCAGGGATTGCCTTTTCTATAGTAAATTATTCAAAAAATAATTTTCAACTGTCGCAAATTTTAATTACGCCAGGGATTGCCTTTTCTATAGTAAATTATTCAAAAAATAATTTTCAACTGTCGCAAATTTTAATTACGCCAGGGATTGCCTTTTCTATAGTAAATTATTCAAAAAATAATTTTTTACTGTCGCAAATTTTAAGTGCGCCAGGGATTGTCTTTTCTATAGTACATTATTCAAAAAATAATTTTCTACTGTCGCAAATTTTAGTTACGCCAGGGATTGCCTTTTCTATAGTAAATTATTCAAAAAATAATTTTCTACTGTCGCAAATTTTAATTACGCCAGGGATTGCCTTTTCTATAGTAAATTATTCAAAAAATAATTTTCTACTGTCGCAAATTTTAATTACGCCAGGGATTGTCTTTTCTATAGTAAATTATTCAAAAAATAATTTTCAACTGTCGCAAATTTTAATTGCGCCAGGGATTGCCTTTTCTATAGTAAATTATTCAAAAAATAATCTTCTACTGTCGCAAATTTTAATTACGCCAGGGATTGCCTTTTCTATAGTAAATTATTCAAAAAATAATTTTCTACTGTCGCAAATTTTAATTACGCCAGGGATTGCCTTTTCTATAGTAAATTATTCAAAAAATAATTTTCTACTGTCGCAAATTTTAATTACGCCAGGGATTGCCTTTTCTATAGTAAATTATTCAAAAAATAATTTTCAACTGTCGCAAATTTTAATTGCGCCAGGGATTGCCTTTTCTATAGTAAATTATTCAAAAAATAATTTTCAACTGTCGCAAATTTTAATTACGCCAGGGATTGCCTTTTCTATAGTAAATTATTCAAAAAATAATTTTTTACTGTCGCAAATTTTAAGTGCGACAGGGATTGCATTTTCTATAGTAAATTATTCAAAAATAATTTTCAACTGTCGCAAATTTTAATTGCGCCAGGGATTGCCTTTTCTATAGCAAATTATTCAAAAAATAATTTTCAACTGTCGCAAATTTTAATTGCGCCAGGGATTGCCTTTTCTATAGTAAATTATTCAAAAAATAATTTTTTACTGTCGCAAATTTTAATTGCGCCAGGGATTGCCTTTTCTATAGTAAATTATGCAAAAAATGATTTTCAACTGTCGCAAATTTTAATTACGCCAGGGATTGCCTTTTCTATAGTAAATTATTCAAAAAATAATTTTATACTGTCGCAAATTTTAAATACGCCAGGGATTGCCTTTTCTATAGTAAATTATTCAAAAAATAATTTTCAACTGTCGCAAATTTTAATTACGCCAGGATTGCCTTTTCTATAGTAAATTATTCAAAAAATTATTTTCAATTGTCGCAAATTTTAATTGCGCCAGGGATTGCCATTTCTATAGTAAATTATTCAAAAAATAATTTTTTACTGTCGCAAATTTTAATTACGCCAGGGATTGCCTTTTCTATAGTAAATTATTCAAAAAATAATTTTCAACTGTCGCAAATTTTAATTGCGCCAGGGATTGCCTTTTCTATAGTAAATTATTCAAAAAATAATTTTCTACTGTCGCAAATTTTAATTGCGCCAGGGATTGCCTTTTCTATAGTAAATTATTCAAAAAATAATTTTTTACTGTCGCAAATTTTAAATACGCCAGGGATTGCCTTTTCTATAGTAAATTTTGCAAAAAAATAATTTTTTACTGTCGCAAATTTTAAATATCCCAGGGATTGCCTTTTCTATAGTAAATTTCCCACAAATTAATTTTTTATTGTCGCAAATTTTAAATACGCCAGGGATTGCCTTTTCTATAGTAAATTTTGCAAAAAAATAATTTTTTACTGTCGCAAATTTTAAATATCCCAGGGATTGCCTTTTCTATAGTAAATTATTCAAAAAATGATTTTCAACTGTCGCAAATTTTAATTACGCCAGGGATTGCCTTTTCAATAGTAAATTATTCAAAAAATAATTTTCAACTGTGGCAAATTTTAGTTACGCCAGGGATTGCCTTTTCTATAGTAAATTATTCAAAAAATAATTTTCTACTGTCGCAAATTTCAAATCTGCCAGGGATTGCCTTTTCTATAGTAAATTATTCAAAAAATAATTTTCAACTGTCGCAAATTTTAATTACGCCAGGGATTGCCTTTTCTATAGTAAATTATTCAAAAAATAATTTTATACTGTCGCAAATTTTAAGTGCGCCACGGATTGCCTTTTCTATAGCAAATTATTCAAAAAATAATTTTTTACTGTCGCAAATTTCAAATCCGCCAGGGATTGCCTTTTCTATAGTAAATTATTCAAAAAATAATTTTCTACTGTCGCAAATTTTAATTACGCCAGGGATTGCCTTTCTATAGTAAACTTTTCAAAAAATAATTTTCTACTGTCGCAAATTTTAATTACGCCAGGGATTGCCTTTTCTGTAGTAAATTATTCAAAAAATAATTTTTTACTGTCGCAAATTTTAGATACGCCAGGGATTGCCTTTTCTATAGTAAATTATTCAAAAAATAATTTTCTACTGTCGCAAATTTTAATTACGCCAGGGATTGCCTTTTCTATAGTAAATTATTCAAAAAATAATTTTCAACTGTCGCAAATTTTAATTGCGCCAGGGATTGCCTTTTCTATAGTAAATTATTCAAAAGATAATTTTTTACTGTCGCAAATTTTA
Source organism: Dioctria linearis (assembly GCA_963930735.1). Taxonomy (NCBI): domain Eukaryota; kingdom Metazoa; phylum Arthropoda; class Insecta; order Diptera; family Asilidae; genus Dioctria; species Dioctria linearis. The sequence continues at coordinate 86,139 of CAWVNZ010001271.1, forward strand.
AGTGCGCCAGGGATTGCCTTTTCTACAGTAAATAATTCAAAAAATAATTTTCTACTGTCGCAAATTTCAAATCCGCCAGGGATTGCCTTTTCTATAGTAAATTATTCAAAAAATAATTTTTAACTGTCGCAAATTTCAATTACGCCAGGGATTGCCTTTTCTATAGTAAATTATTCAAAAAATAATTTTATACTGTCGCAAATTTTAAGTGCGCCAGGGTTTGCCTTTTCTATAGTAAATTATTCAAAAAATAATTTTATACTGTCGCAAATTTTAATTGCGCCAGGGATTGCCTTTTCTATAGTAAATTATTCAAAAAATAATTTTCAACTGTCGCAAATTTTAATTGCGCCAGGGATTGCCTTTTCGATAGTAAATTATTCAAAAAATAATTTTTTACTGTCGCAAATTTTAATTACGCCAGGGATTGCCTTTTCTATAGTAAATTATTCAAAAAATAATTTTATACTGTCGCAAATTTTAATTACGCCAGGGATTGCCTTTTCTATAGTAAATTATTCAAAAAATAATTTTCAACTGTCGCAAATTTTAAATCCGCCAGGGATTGCCTTTTCTATAGTAAATTATTCAAAAAATAATTTTCAACTGTCGCAAATTTTAATTACGCCAGGGATTGCCTTTTCTATAGTTAATTATTCAAAAAATAATTTTCTACTGTCGCAAATTTTAAATATCCCAGGTATTGCCTTTTCTATAGTAAGTTATTCAAAAAATAATTTTCTACTGTCGCAAATTTTAATTGCGCCAGGGATTGCCTTTTCTATAGTAAATTATTCAAAAAATGATTTTCAACTGTCGCAAATTTTAATTGCGCCAGGGATTGCCTTTTCTATAGTAAATTATTCAAAAAATAATTTTCAACTGTCGCAAATTTTAAGTGCGCCAGGGATTGCCTTTTCTATAGTAAATAATTCAAAAAATAATTTTCTACTGTCGCAAATTTCAAATCCGCCAGGGATTGCCTTTTCTATAGTAAATTATTCAAAAAATAATTTTCAACTGTCGCAAATTTTAATTGCGCCAGGGATTGCCTTTTCTATAGTAAATTATTCAAAAAATAATTTTCTACTGTCGCAAATTTTAATTGCGCCAGGGATTGCCTTTTCTATAGTAAATTATTCAAAAAATAATTTTCTATTGTCGCAAATTTTAATTACGCCAGGGATTGCCTTTTCTATAGTAAATTATTCAAAAAATAATTTTCAACTGTCGCAAATTTTAATTACGCCAGGGATTGCCTTTTCTATAGTAAATTATTCAAAAAATAATTTTTTACTGTCGCAAATTTTAAATACGGCAGGGATTGCCTTTTCTATAGTAAATTATTCAAAAAATAATTTTCAACTGTCGCAAATTTTAATTGCGCCAGGGATTGCCTTTTCTATAGTAAATTTTGCAAAAAAAATAATTTTTTACTGTCGCAAATTTCAAATCCGCCAGGGATTGCCTTTTCTATAGTAAATTATTCAAAAAATAATTTTATACTGTCGCAAATTTTAATTACGCCAGGGATTGCCTTTTCTATAGTAAATTATTCAAAAAATAATTTTCAACTGTCGCAAATTTTAATTGCGCCAGGGATTGCCTTTTCTATAGTAAATTATTCAAAAAATAATTTTCAACTGTCGCAAATTTTAATTACGCCAGGGATTGCCTTTTCTATAGTAAATTATTCAAAAAATAATTTTCAACTGTCGCAAATTTTAATTACGCCAGGGATTGCCTTTTCTATAGTAAATTATTCAAAAAATAATTTTCAACTGTCGCAAATTTTAATTGCGCCAGGGATTGCCTTTTCTATAGTAAATTATTCAAAAAATAATTTTCAACTGTCGCAAATTTTAATTCCGCCAGGGATTGCCTTTTCTATAGTAAATTATTCAAAAAATAATTTTCTACTGTCGCAAATTTCAAATCCGCCAGGGATTGCCTTTTCTATAGTAAATTTTTCAAAAAATAATTTTTTACTGTCGCAAATTTTAAATATCCCAAGGATTGCCTTTTCTATAGTAAATTATTCAAAAAATAATTTTCTACTGTCGCAAATTTTAATTACGCCAGGGATTGCCTTTTCTATAGTAAATTATTCAAAAAATAATTTTCTACTGTCGCAAATTTTAATTACGCCAGGGATTGCCTTTTCTATAGTAAATTTTGCAAAAAAATAATTTTTTACTGTCGCAAATTTCAAATCCGCCAGGGATTGCCTTTTCTATAGTAAATTATTCAAAAAATAATTTTCAACTGTCGCAAATTTTAATTACGCCAGGGATTGCCTTTTCTATAGTAAATTATTCAAAAAATAATTTTATACTGTCGCAAATTTTAAGTGCGCCAGGGATTGCCTTTTCTATAGTAAATTATTCAAAAAATAATTTTATACTGTCGCAAATTTTAATTGCGCCAGGGATTGCCTTTTCTACAGTAAATTTTTCAAAATATTAATTTTTTACTGTCGCGAATTTAACTTACGCCAGGGATTGCCTTTTCTATAGTAAATTATTCAAAAAATAATTTTCAACTGTCGCAAATTTGAAATCCGCCAGGGATTGCCTTTTCTATAGTAAATTATTCAAAAAATAATTTTATACTGTCGCAAATTTTAATTGCGCCAGGGATTGCCTTTTCTATAGTAAATTATTCAAAAAATAATTTTCAACTGTCGCAAATTTTAATTGCGCCAGGGATTGCCTTTTCTATAGTAAATTATTCAAAAAATAATTTTCAACTGTCGCAAATTTTAATTGCGCCAGGGATTGCCTTTCTATAGTAAATTATTCAAAAAATAATTTTCTACTGTCGCAAATTTCAAATCCGCCAGGGATTGCCTTTTCTATAGTACATTTTTCAAAAAATAATTTTTTACTGTCGCAAATTTTAAATATCCCAGGGATTGCCTTTTCTATAGTAAATTATTCAAAAAATAATTTTCTACTGTCGCAAATTTTAATTACGCCAGGGATTGCCTTTTCTATAGTAAATTATTCAAAAAATAATTTTCTACTGTCGCAAATTTTAATTACGCCACGGATTGCCTTTTCTATAGTAAATTATTCAAAAAATAATTTTCAACTGTCGCAAATTTTAATTACGCCAGGGATTGCCTTTTCTATAGTAAATTATTCAAAAAATAATTTTCTACTGTCGCAAATTTCAAATCCGCCAGGGATTGCCTTTTCTATAGTAAATTATTCAAAAAATAATTTTCAACTGTCGCAAATTTTAATTACGCCAGGGATTGCCTTTTCTATAGTAAATTATTCAAAAAATAATTTTATACTGTCGCAAATTCTAAGTGCGCCAGGGATTGCCTTTTCTATAGTAAATTATTCAAAAAATAATTTTATACTATCGCAAATTTCAAATCCGCCAGGGATTGCCTTTTCTTTAGTAAATTATTCAAAAAATAATTTTCTACTGACGCAAATTTCAAATCCGCCAGGGATTGCCTTTTCTATAGTAAATTATTCAAAAAATAATTTTATACTGTCGCAAATTTTAAGTGCGCCAGAGATTGCCTTTTCTATAGTAAATTATTCAAAAAATAATTTTATACTGTCGCAAATTTTAATTGCGCCAGGGATTGCCTTTTCTATAATAAATTATTCAAAAAATAATTTTTTACTGTCGCAAATTTCAAATCCGCCAGGGATTGCCTTTTCTATAGTAAATTATTCAAAAAATAATTTTCAACTGTCGCAAATTTTAATTACGCCAAGGATTGCCTTTTCTATAGTAAATTATTCAAAAAATAATTTTCAACTGTCGCAAATTTTAATTACGCCAGGGATTGCCTTTTCTATAGTAAATTATTCAAAAAATAATTTTCTACTGTCGCAAATTTCAAATCCGCCAGGGATTGCCTTTTCTATAGTAAATTATTCAAAAAATAATTTTCAAATGTCGCAAATTTTAATTACGCCAGGGATTGCTTTTTCTATAGTAAATTATTCAAAAAATAATTTTATACTGTCGCAAATTTTAAGTGCGCCAGGGATTGCCTTTTCTATAGTAAATTATTCAAAAAATAATTTTCTACTGACGCAAATTTCAAATCCGCCAGGGATTGCCTTTTCTATAGTAAATTATTCAAAAAATAATTTTCAACTGTCGCAAATTTTAATTACGCCAGGGATTGCCTTTTCTATAGTAAATTATTCAAAAAATAATTTTCTACTGTCGCAAATTTCAAATCCGCCAGGGATTGCCTTTTCTATAGTAAATTATTCAAAAAATAATTTTCAACTGTCGCAAATTTTAATTACGCCAGGGATTGCCTTTTCTATAGTAAATTATTCAAAAAATAATTTTATACTGTCGCAAATTCTAAGTGCGCCAGGGATTGCCTTTTCTATAGTAAATTATTCAAAAAATAATTTTCAACTGTCGCAAATTTTAATTACGCCACGGATTGCCTTTTCTATAGTAAATTATTCAAAAAATAATTTTCAACTGTCGCAAATTTTAATTACGCCAGGGATTGCTTTTTCTATAGTAAATTATTCAAAAAATAATTTTATACTGTCGCAAATTTTAAGTGCGCCAGGGATTGCCTTTTCTATAGTAAATTATTCAAAAAATAATTTTCTACTGACGCAAATTTCAAATCCGCCAGGGATTGCCTTTTCTATAGTAAATTATTCAAAAAATAATTTTCAACTGTCGCAAATTTTAATTAGGCCAGGGATTGCCTTTTCTATAGTAAATTATTCAAAAAATAATTTTATACTGTCGCAAATTTTAAGTGCGCCAGAGATTGCCTTTTCTATAGTAAATTATTCAAAAAATAATTTTATACTGTCGCAAATTTTAATTGCGCCAGGGATTGCCTTTTCTATAGTAAATTATTCAAAAAATAATTTTATACTGTCGCAAATTTTCATTACGCCAGGGATTGCCTTTTCTATAGTAAATTATTCAAAAAATAATTTTCAACTGTCTCAAATTTTAAATACGCCAGGTATTGCCTTTTCTATAGTAAATTATTCAAAAAATAATTTTCAACTGCCGCAAATTTTAATTACGCCAGGGATTGCCTTTTCTATAGTAAATTATTCAAAAAATAATTTTATACTGTCGCAAATTTTAATTGCGCCAGGAATTGCCTTTTCTATAGTAAATTATTCAAAAAATAATTTTTTACTTTCACAAATTTCAAATCCGCCAGGGATTGCCTTTTCTATAGTAAATTATTCAAAAAATAATTTTCAACTGTCGCAAATTTTAATTACGCCAGGGATTGCCTTTTCTATAGTAAATTATTCAAAAAATAATTTTATACTGTCGCAAATTTTAATTACGCCAGGGATTGCCTTTTCTACAGTAAATTTTTCAAAATATTAATTTTTTACTGTCGCAAATTTTAAATATCCCAGGGATTGCCTTTTCTATAGTAAATTATTCAAAAAATAATTTTATACTGTCGCAAATTTTAATTACGCCAGGGATTGCCTTTTCTATAGTAAATTATTCAAAAAATAATTTTTTACTGTCGCAAATTTTAAGTGCGCCAGGGATTGCCTTTTCTATAGTAAATTATTCAAAAAATAATTTTCAACTGTCGCAAATTTTAATTACGCCAGGGATTGCCGTTTCTATAGTAAATTATTCAAAAAATAATTTTCAACTGTCGCAAATTTTAAATAAGCCAGGGATTGCCTTTTCTATAGTAAATTATTCAAAAAATAATTTTCTACTGTCGCAAATTTTAATTACGCCAGGGATTGCCTTTTCTATAGTAAATTATTCAAAAAATAATTTTCAACTGTCGCAAATTTTAATTGCGCCAGGAATTGCCTTTTCTATAGTAAATTATTCAAAAAATAATTTTTTACTGTCGCAAATTTTAATTACGCCAGGGATTGCCTTTTCTATAGTAAATTATTCAAAAAATAATTTTTTACTGTCGCAAATTTTAAGTGCGCCAGGGATTGCCTTTTCTATAGTAAATTATTCAAAAAATAATTTTCAACTGTCGCAAATTTTAATTGCGCCAGGGATTGCCTTTTCTATAGTAAATTATTCAGAAATAATTTTCAACTGTCGCAAATTCTAATTACGCCAGGGATTGCCTTTTCTATAGTAAATTATTCAAAAAATAATTTTATACTCTCGCAAATTTTAAATACGCCAGGGATTGCCTTTTCTATAGTAAATTATTCAAAAAATAATTTTATACTGTCGCAAATTTTAAGTGCGCCAGAGATTGCCTTTTCTATAGTAAATTATTCAAAAAATAATTTTATACTGTCGCAAATTTTAATTGCGCCAGGGATTGCCTTTTCTATAGTAAATTATTCAAAAAATAATTTTATACTGTCGCAAATTTTAATTACGCCAGGGATTGCCTTTCCTATAGTAAATTATTCAAAAAATAATTTTCAACTGTCGCAAATTTTAATTACGCCAGGGATTGCCTTTTCTACAGTAAATTTTTCAAAATATTAATTTTTTACTGTCGCAAATTTTAAATATCCCAGGGATTGCCTTTTCTATAGTAAATTATTCAAAAAATAATTTTCAACTGTCGCAAATTTTAATTACGCCAGGGATTGCCTTTTCTATAGTAAATTATTCAAAAAATAATTTTATACTGTCGCAAATTCTAAGTGCGCCAGGGATTGCCTTTTCTATAGTAAATTATTCAAAAAATAATTTTATACTGTCGCAAATTTCAAATCCGCCAGGGATTGCCTTTTCTATAGTAAATTATTCAAAAAATAATTTTCTACTGACGCAAATTTCAAATCCGCCAGGGATTGCCTTTTCTATAGTAAATTATTCAAAAAATAACTTTATACTGTCGCAAATTTTAAGTGCGCCAGAGATTGCCTTTTCTATAGTAAATTATTCAAAAAAAAAATTTTATACTGTCGCAAATTTTAATTGCGCCAGGGATTGCCTTTTCTATAATAAATTATTCAAAAAATAATTTTTTACTGTCACAAATTTCAAATCCGCCAGGGATTGCCTTTTCTATAGTAAATTATTCAAAAAATAATTTTCAACTGTCGCAAATTTTAATTACGCCACGGATTGCCTTTTCTATAGTAAATTATTCAAAAAATAATTTTCAACTGTCGCAAATTTTAATTACGCCAGGGATTGCCTTTTCTATAGTAAATTATTCAAAAAATAATTTTCTACTGTCGCAAATTTCAAATCCGCCAGGGATTGCCTTTTCTATAGTAAATTATTCAAAAAATAATTTTCAACTGTCGCAAATTTTAATTACGCCAGGGATTGCTTTTTCTATAGTAAATTATTCAAAAAATAATTTTATACTGTCGCAAATTTTAAGTGCGCCAGGGATTGCCTTTTCTATAGTAAATTATTCAAAAAATAATTTTCTACTGACGCAAATTTCAAATCCGCCAGGGATTGCCTTTTCTATAGTAAATTATTCAAAAAATAATTTTCAACTGTCGCAAATTTTAATTACGCCAGGGATTGCCTTTTCTATAGTAAATTATTCAAAAAATAATTTTATACTGTCGCAAATTTTAAGTGCGCCAGAGATTGCCTTTTCTATAGTAAATTATTCAAAAAATAATTTTATACTGTCGCAAATTTTAATTGCGCCAGGGATTGCCTTTTCTATAGTAAATTATTCAAAAAATAATTTTATACTGTCGCAAATTTTCATTACGCCAGGGATTGCCTTTTCTATAGTAAATTATTCAAAAAATAATTTTCAACTGTCTCAAATTTTAAATACGCCAGGTATTGCCTTTTCTATAGTAAATTATTCAAAAAATAATTTTCAACTGTCGCAAATTTTAATTACGCCAGGGATTGCCTTTTCTATAGTAAATTATTCAAAAAATAATTTTATACTGTCGCAAATTTTAATTGCGCCAGGAATTGCCTTTTCTATAGTAAATTATTCAAAAAATAATTTTTTACTTTCACAAATTTCAAATCCGCCAGGGATTGCCTTTTCTATAGTAAATTATTCAAAAAATAATTTTCAACTGTCGCAAATTTTAATTACGCCAGGGATTGCCTTTTCTATAGTAAATTATTCAAAAAATAATTTTATACTGTCGCAAATTTTAATTACGCCAGGGATTGCCTTTTCTACAGTAAATTTTTCAAAATATTAATTTTTTACTGTCGCAAATTTTAAATATCCCAGGGATTGCCTTTTCTATAGTAAATTATTCAAAAAATAATTTTATACTGTCGCAAATTTTAATTATGCCAGGGATTGCCTTTTCTATAGTAAATTATTCAAAAAATAATTTTTTACTGTCGCAAATTTTAAGTGCGCCAGGGATTGCCTTTTCTATAGTAAATTATTCAAAAAATAATTTTCAACTGTCGCAAATTTTAATTACGCCAGGGATTGCCTTTTCTATAGTAAATTATTCAAAAAATAATTTTATACTGTCGCAAATTTTAAGTGCGCCAGGGATTGCCTTTTCTATAGCAAATTATTCAAAAAATAATTTTTTACTGTCGCAAATTTCAAATCCGCCAGGGATTGCCTTTTCTATAGTAAATTATTCAAAAAATAATTTTCTACTGTCGCAAATTTTAATTACGCCAGGGATTGCCTTTTCTATAGTAAATTATTCAAAAAATAATTTTCAACTGTGGCAAATTTTAGTTACGCCAGGGATTGCCTTTTCTATAGTAAATTATTCAAAAAATAATTTTCTACTGTCGCAAATTTCAAATCTGCCAGGGATTGCCTTTTCTATAGTAAATTATTCAAAAAATAATTTTCAACTGTCGCAAATTTTAATTACGCCAGGGATTGCCTTTTCTATAGTAAATTATTCAAAAAATAATTTTATACTGTCGCAAATTTTAAGTGCGCCAGGGATTGCCTTTTCTATAGCAAATTATTCAAAAAATAATTTTTTACTGTCGCAAATTTCAAATCCGCCAGGGATTGCCTTTTCTATAGTAAATTATTCAAAAAATAATTTTCTACTGTCGCAAATTTTAATTACGCCAGGGATTGCCTTTTCTATAGTAAACTTTTCAAAAAATAATTTTCTACTGTCGCAAATTTTAATTACGCCAGGGATTGCCTTTTCTGTAGTAAATTATTCAAAAAATAATTTTTTACTGTCGCAAATTTTAGATACGCCAGGGATTGCCTTTTCTATAGTAAATTATTCAAAAAATAATTTTCTACTGTCGCAAATTTTAATTACGCCAGGGATTGCCTTTTCTATAGTAAATTATTCAAAAAATAATTTTCAACTGTCGCAAATTTTAATTGCGCCAGGGATTGCCTTTTCTATAGTAAATTATTCAAAAGATAATTTTTTACTGTCGCAAATTTTAAGTGCGCCAGGGATTGCCTTTTCTACAGTAAATAATTCAAAAAATAATTTTCTACTGTCGCAAATTTCAAATCCGCCAGGGATTGCCTTTTCTATAGTAAATTATTCAAAAAATAATTTTTAACTGTCGCAAATTTCAATTACGCCAGGGATTGCCTTTTCTATAGTAAATTATTCAAAAAATAATTTTATACTGTCGCAAATTTTAAGTGCGCCAGGGTTTGCCTTTTCTATAGTAAATTATTCAAAAAATAATTTTATACTGTCGCAAATTTTAATTGCGCCAGGGATTGCCTTTTCTATAGTAAATTATTCAAAAAATAATTTTCAACTGTCGCAAATTTTAATTGCGCCAGGGATTGCCTTTTCGATAGTAAATTATTCAAAAAATAATTTTTTACTGTCGCAAATTTTAATTACGCCAGGGATTGCCTTTTCTATAGTAAATTATTCAAAAAATAATTTTATACTGTCGCAAATTTTAATTACGCCAGGGATTGCCTTTTCTATAGTAAATTATTCAAAAAATAATTTTCAACTGTCGCAAATTTTAAATCCGCCAGGGATTGCCTTTTCTATAGTAAATTATTCAAAAAATAATTTTCAACTGTCGCAAATTTTAATTATGCCAGGGATTGCCTTTTCTATAGTAAATTATTCAAAAAATAATTTTCTACTGTCGCAAATTTTAAATATCCCAGGTATTGCCTTTTCTATAGTAAATTATTCAAAAAATAATTTTCTACTGTCGCAAATTTTAATTGCGCCAGGGATTGCCTTTTCTATAGTAAATTATTCAAAAAATGATTTTCAACTGTCGCAAATTTTAATTGCGCCAGGGATTGCCTTTTCTATAGTAAATTATTCAAAAAATAATTTTCAACTGTCGCAAATTTTAAGTGCGCCAGGGATTGCCTTTTCTATAGTAAATAATTCAAAAAATAATTTTCTACTGTCGCAAATTTCAAATCCGCCAGGGATTGCCTTTTCTATAGTAAATTATTCAAAAAATAATTTTCAACTGTCGCAAATTTTAATTGCGCCAGGGATTGCCTTTTCTATAGTAAATTATTCAAAAATAATTTTCTACTGTCGCAAATTTTAATTGCGCCAGGGATTGCCTTTTCTATAGTAAATTATTCAAAAAATAATTTTCTATTGTCGCAAATTTTAATTACGCCAGGGATTGCCTTTTCTATAGTAAATTATTCAAAAAATAATTTTCAACTGTCGCAAATTTTAATTACGCCAGGGATTGCCTTTTCTATAGTAAATTATTCAAAAAATAATTTTTTACTGTCGCAAATTTTAAATACGGCAGGGATTGCCTTTTCTATAGTAAATTATTCAAAAAATAATTTTCAACTGTCGCAAATTTTAATTGCGCCAGGGATTGCCTTTTCTATAGTAAATTTTGCAAAAAAAATAATTTTTTACTGTCGCAAATTTCAAATCCGCCAGGGATTGCCTTTTCTATAGTAAATTATTCAAAAAATAATTTTATACTGTCGCAAATTTTAATTACGCCAGGGATTGCCTTTTCTATAGTAAATTATTCAAAAAATAATTTTCAACTGTCGCAAATTTTAATTGCGCCAGGGATTGCCTTTTCTATAGTAAATTATTCAAAAAATAATTTTCAACTGTCGCAAATTTTAATTACGCCAGGGATTGCCTTTTCTATAGTAAATTATTCAAAAAATAATTTTCAACTGTCGCAAATTTTAATTACGCCAGGGATTGCCTTTTCTATAGTAAATTATTCAAAAAATAATTTTCAACTGTCGCAAATTTTAATTGCGCCAGGGATTGCCTTTTCTATAGTAAATTATTCAAAAAATAATTTTCAACTGTCGCAAATTTTAATTCCGCCAGGGATTGCCTTTTCTATAGTAAATTATTCAAAAAATAATTTTCTACTGTCGCAAATTTCAAATCCGCCAGGGATTGCCTTTTCTATAGTAAATTTTTCAAAAAATAATTTTTTACTGTCGCAAATTTTAAATATCCCAAGGATTGCCTTTTCTATAGTAAATTATTCAAAAAATAATTTTCTACTGTCGCAAATTTTAATTACGCCAGGGATTGCCTTTTCTATAGTAAATTATTCAAAAAATAATTTTCTACTGTCGCAAATTTTAATTACGCCAGGGATTGCCTTTTCTATAGTAAATTTTGCAAAAAAATAATTTTTTACTGTCGCAAATTTCAAATCCGCCAGGGATTGCCTTTTCTATAGTAAATTATTCAAAAAATAATTTTCAACTGTCGCAAATTTTAATTACGCCAGGGATTGCCTTTTCTATAGTAAATTATTCAAAAAATAATTTTATACTGTCGCAAATTTTAAGTGCGCCAGGGATTGCCTTTTCTATAGTAAATTATTCAAAAAATAATTTTATACTGTCGCAAATTTTAATTGCGCCAGGGATTGCCTTTTCTACAGTAAATTTTTCAAAATATTAATTTTTTACTGTCGCGAATTTAACTTACGCCAGGGATTGCCTTTTCTATAGTAAATTATTCAAAAAATAATTTTCAACTGTCGCAAATTTGAAATCCGCCAGGGATTGCCTTTTCTATAGTAAATTATTCAAAAAATAATTTTATACTGTCGCAAATTTTAATTGCGCCAGGGATTGCCTTTTCTATAGTAAATTATTCAAAAAATAATTTTCAACTGTCGCAAATTTTAATTGCGCCAGGGATTGCCTTTTCTATAGTAAATTATTCAAAAAATAATTTTCAACTGTCGCAAATTTTAATTGCGCCAGGGATTGCCTTTCTATAGTAAATTATTCAAAAAATAATTTTCTACTGTCGCAAATTTCAAATCCGCCAGGGATTGCCTTTTCTATAGTACATTTTTCAAAAAATAATTTTTTACTGTCGCAAATTTTAAATATCCCAGGGATTGCCTTTTCTATAGTAAATTATTCAAAAAATAATTTTCTACTGTCGCAAATTTTAATTACGCCAGGGATTGCCTTTTCTATAGTAAATTATTCAAAAAATAATTTTCTACTGTCGCAAATTTTAATTACGCCACGGATTGCCTTTTCTATAGTAAATTATTCAAAAAATAATTTTCAACTGTCGCAAATTTTAATTACGCCAGGGATTGCCTTTTCTATAGTAAATTATTCAAAAAATAATTTTCTACTGTCGCAAATTTCAAATCCGCCAGGGATTGCCTTTTCTATAGTAAATTATTCAAAAAATAATTTTCAACTGTCGCAAATTTTAATTACGCCAGGGATTGCCTTTTCTATAGTAAATTATGCAAAAAACAATTTTATACTGTCGCAAATTCTAAGTGCGCCAGGGATTGCCTTTTCTATAGTAAATTATTCAAAAAATAATTTTATACTATCGCAAATTTCAAATCCGCCAGGGATTGCCTTTTCTTTAGTAAATTATTCAAAAAATAATTTTCTACTGACGCAAATTTCAAATCCGCCAGGGATTGCCTTTTCTATAGTAAATTATTCAAAAAATAATTTTATACTGTCGCAAATTTTAAGTGCGCCAGAGATTGCCTTTTCTATAGTAAATTATTCAAAAAATAATTTTATACTGTCGCAAATTTTAATTGCGCCAGGGATTGCCTTTTCTATAATAAATTATTCAAAAAATAATTTTTTACTGTCGCAAATTTCAAATCCGCCAGGGATTGCCTTTTCTATAGTAAATTATTCAAAAAATAATTTTCAACTGTCGCAAATTTTAATTACGCCAGGGATTGCCTTTTCTATAGTAAATTATTCAAAAAATAATTTTCTACTGTCGCAAATTTCAAATCCGCCAGGGATTGCCTTTTCTATAGTAAATTATTCAAAAAATAATTTTCTACTGACGCAAATTTCAAATCCGCCAGGGATTGCCTTTTCTATAGTAAATTATTCAAAAAATAATTTTCAACTGTCGCAAATTTTAATTACGCCAGGGATTGCCTTTTCTATAGTAAATTATTCAAAAAATAATTTTCAACTGTCGCAAATTTTAATTACGCCAGGGATTGCCTTTTCTATAGTAAATTATTCATAAAATAATTTTCTACTGTCGCAAATTTCAAATCCGCCAGGGATTGCCTTTTCTATAGTAAATTATTCAAAAAATAATTTTCAACTGTCGCAAATTTTAATTACGCCAGGGATTGCTTTTTCTATAGTAAATTATTCAAAAAATAATTTTATACTGTCGCAAATTTTAAGTGCGCCAGGGATTGCCTTTTCTATAGTAAATTATTCAAAAAATAATTTTCTACTGACGCAAATTTCAAATCCGCCAGGGATTGCCTTTTCTATAGTAAATTATTCAAAAAATAATTTTCAACTGTCGCAAATTTTAATTACGCCAGGGATTGCCTTTTCTATAGTAAATTATTCAAAAAATAATTTTCTACTGTCGCAAATTTCAAATCCGCCAGGGATTGCCTTTTCTATAGTAAATTATTCAAAAAATAATTTTCAACTGTCGCAAATTTTAATTACGCCAGGGATTGCCTTTTCTATAGTAAATTATTCAAAAAATAATTTTATACTGTCGCAAATTCTAAGTGCGCCAGGGATTGCCTTTTCTATAGTAAATTATTCAAAAAATAATTTTCAACTGTCGCAAATTTTAATTACGCCACGGATTGCCTTTTCTATAGTAAATTATTCAAAAAATAATTTTCAACTGTCGCAAATTTTAATTACGCCAGGGATTGCTTTTTCTATAGTAAATTATTCAAAAAATAATTTTATACTGTCGCAAATTTTAAGTGCGCCAGGGATTGCCTTTTCTATAGTAAATTATTCAAAAAATAATTTTCTACTGACGCAAATTTCAAATCCGCCAGGGATTGCCTTTTCTATAGTAAATTATTCAAAAAATAATTTTCAACTGTCGCAAATTTTAATTAGGCCAGGGATTGCCTTTTCTATAGTAAATTATTCAAAAAATAATTTTATACTGTCGCAAATTTTAAGTGCGCCAGAGATTGCCTTTTCTATAGTAAATTATTCAAAAAATAATTTTATACTGTCGCAAATTTTAATTGCGCCAGGGATTGCCTTTTCTATAGTAAATTATTCAAAAAATAATTTTATACTGTCGCAAATTTTCATTACGCCAGGGATTGCCTTTTCTATAGTAAATTATTCAAAAAATAATTTTCAACTGTCTCAAATTTTAAATACGCCAGGTATTGCCTTTTCTATAGTAAATTATTCAAAAAATAATTTTCAACTGCCGCAAATTTTAATTACGCCAGGGATTGCCTTTTCTATAGTAAATTATTCAAAAAATAATTTTATACTGTCGCAAATTTTAATTGCGCCAGGAATTGCCTTTTCTATAGTAAATTATTCAAAAAATAATTTTTTACTTTCACAAATTTCAAATCCGCCAGGGATTGCCTTTTCTATAGTAAATTATTCAAAAAATAATTTTCAACTGTCGCAAATTTTAATTACGCCAGGGATTGCCTTTTCTATAGTAAATTATTCAAAAAATAATTTTATACTGTCGCAAATTTTAATTACGCCAGGGATTGCCTTTTCTACAGTAAATTTTTCAAAATATTAATTTTTTACTGTCGCAAATTTTAAATATCCCAGGGATTGCCTTTTCTATAGTAAATTATTCAAAAAATAATTTTATACTGTCGCAAATTTTAATTACGCCAGGGATTGCCTTTTCTATAGTAAATTATTCAAAAAATAATTTTTTACTGTCGCAAATTTTAAGTGCGCCAGGGATTGCCTTTTCTATAGTAAATTATTCAAAAAATAATTTTCAACTGTCGCAAATTTTAATTACGCCAGGGATTGCCGTTTCTATAGTAAATTATTCAAAAAATAATTTTCAACTGTCGCAAATTTTAAATAAGCCAGGGGTTGCCTTTTCTATAGTAAATTATTCAAAAAATAATTTTCTACTGTCGCAAATTTTAATTACGCCAGGGATTGCCTTTTCTATAGTAAATTATTCAAAAAATAATTTTCAACTGTCGCAAATTTTAATTGCGCCAGGAATTGCCTTTTCTATAGCAAATTATTCAAAAAATAATTTTTTACTGTCGCAAATTTTAATTACGCCAGGGATTGCCTTTTCTATAGTAAATTATTCAAAAAATAATTTTTTACTGTCGCAAATTTTAAGTGCGCCAGGGATTGCCTTTTCTATAGTAAATTATTCAAAAAATAATTTTCAACTGTCGCAAATTTTAATTGCGCCAGGGATTGCCTTTTCTATAGTAAATTATTCAGAAATAATTTTCAACTGTCGCAAATTCTAATTACGCCAGGGATTGCCTTTTCTATAGTAAATTATTCAAAAAATAATTTTATACTCTCGCAAATTTTAAATACGCCAGGGATTGCCTTTTCTATAGTAAATTATTCAAAAAATAATTTTATACTGTCGCAAATTTTAAGTGCGCCAGAGATTGCCTTTTCTATAGTAAATTATTCAAAAAATAATTTTATACTGTCGCAAATTTTAATTGCGCCAGGGATTGCCTTTTCTATAGTAAATTATTCAAAAAATAATTTTATACTGTCGCAAATTTTAATTACGCCAGGGATTGCCTTTCCTATAGTAAATTATTCAAAAAATAATTTTCAACTGTCGCAAATTTTAATTACGCCAGGGATTGCCTTTTCTACAGTAAATTTTTCAAAATATTAATTTTTTACTGTCGCAAATTTTAAATATCCCAGGGATTGCCTTTTCTATAGTAAATTATTCAAAAAATAATTTTCAACTGTCGCAAATTTTAATTACGCCAGGGATTGCCTTTTCTATAGTAAATTATTCAAAAAATAATTTTATACTGTCGCAAATTCTAAGTGCGCCAGGGATTGCCTTTTCTATAGTAAATTATTCAAAAAATAATTTTATACTGTCGCAAATTTCAAATCCGCCAGGGATTGCCTTTTCTATAGTAAATTATTCAAAAAATAATTTTCTACTGACGCAAATTTCAAATCCGCCAGGGATTGCCTTTTCTATAGTAAATTATTCAAAAAATAACTTTATACTGTCGCAAATTTTAAGTGCGCCAGAGATTGCCTTTTCTATAGTAAATTATTCAAAAAATAATTTTATACTGTCGCAAATTTTAATTGCGCCAGGGATTGCCTTTTCTATAATAAATTATTCAAAAAATAATTTTTTACTGTCGCAAATTTCAAATCCGCCAGGGATTGCCTTTTCTATAGTAAATTATTCAAAAAATAATTTTCAACTGTCGCAAATTTTAATTACGCCACGGATTGCCTTTTCTATAGTAAATTATTCAAAAAATAATTTTCAACTGTCGCAAATTTTAATTACGCCAGGGATTGCCTTTTCTATAGTAAATTATTCAAAAAATAATTTTCTACTGTCGCAAATTTCAAATCCGCCAGGGATTGCCTTTTCTATAGTAAATTATTCAAAAAATAATTTTCAACTGTCGCAAATTTTAATTACGCCAGGGATTGCTTTTTCTATAGTAAATTATTCAAAAAATAATTTTATACTGTCGCAAATTTTAAGTGCGCCAGGGATTGCCTTTTCTATAGTAAATTATTCAAAAAATAATTTTCTACTGACGCAAATTTCAAATCCGCCAGGGATTGCCTTTTCTATAGTAAATTATTCAAAAAATAATTTTCAACTGTCGCAAATTTTAATTACGCCAGGGATTGCCTTTTCTATAGTAAATTATTCAAAAAATAATTTTATACTGTCGCAAATTTTAAGTGCGCCAGAGATTGCCTTTTCTATAGTAAATTATTCAAAAAATAATTTTATACTGTCGCAAATTTTAATTGCGCCAGGGATTGCCTTTTCTATAGTAAATTATTCAAAAAATAATTTTATACTGTCGCAAATTTTCATTACGCCAGGGATTGCCTTTTCTATAGTAAATTATTCAAAAAATAATTTTCAACTGTCTCAAATTTTAAATACGCCAGGTATTGCCTTTTCTATAGTAAATTATTCAAAAAATAATTTTCAACTGTCGCAAATTTTAATTACGCCAGGGATTGCCTTTTCTATAGTAAATTATTCAAAAAATAATTTTATACTGTCGCAAATTTTAATTGCGCCAGGGATTGCCTTTTCTATAGTAAATTATTCAAAAAATAATTTTATACTGTCGCAAATTTTCATTACGCCAGGGATTGCCTTTTCTATAGTAAATTATTCAAAAAATAATTTTCAACTGTCTCAAATTTTAAATACGCCAGGTATTGCCTTTTCTATAGTAAATTATTCAAAAAATAATTTTCAACTGTCGCAAATTTTAATTACGCCAGGGATTGCCTTTTCTATAGTAAATTATTCAAAAAATAATTTTATACTGTCGCAAATTTTAATTGCGCCAGGGATTGCCTTTTCTATAGTAAATTATTCAAAAAATAATTTTATACTGTCGCAAATTTTCATTACGCCAGGGATTGCCTTTTCTATAGTAAATTATTCAAAAAATAATTTTCAACTGTCTCAAATTTTAAATACGCCAGGTATTGCCTTTTCTATAGTAAATTATTCAAAAAATAATTTTCAACTGTCGCAAATTTTAATTACGCCAGGGATTGCCTTTTCTATAGTAAATTATTCAAAAAATAATTTTTTACTTTCACAAATTTCAAATCCGCCAGGGATTGCCTTTTCTATAGTAAATTATTCAAAAAATAATTTTCAACTGTCGCAAATTTTAATTACGCCAGGGATTGCCTTTTCTATAGTAAATTATTCAAAAAATAATTTTATACTGTCGCAAATTTTAATTACGCCAGGGATTGCCTTTTCTACAGTAAATTTTTCAAAATATTAATTTTTTACTGTCGCAAATTTTAAATATCCCAGGGATTGCCTTTTCTATAGTAAATTATTCAAAAAATAATTTTATACTGTCGCAAATTTTAATTACGCCAGGGATTGCCTTTTCTATAGTAAATTATTCAAAAAATAATTTTTTACTGTCGCAAATTTTAAGTGCGCCAGGGATTGCCTTTTCTATAGTAAATTATTCAAAAAATAATTTTCAACTGTCGCAAATTTTAATTACGCCAGGGATTGCCGTTTCTATAGTAAATTATTCAAAAAATAATTTTCAACTGTCGCAAATTTTAAATAAGCCAGGGATTGCCTTTTCTATAGTAAATTATTCAAAAAATAATTTTCTACTGTCGCAAATTTTAATTACGCCAGGGATTGCCTTTTCTATAGTAAATTATTCAAAAAATAATTTTCAACTGTCTCAAATTTTAATTGCGCCAGGAATTGCCTTTTCTATAGTAAATTATTCAAAAAATAATTTTTTACTGTCGCAACTTTTAATTACGCCAGGGATTGCCTTTTCTATAGTAAATTATTCAAAAAATAATTTTCTACTGTCGCAAATTTCAAATCTGCCAGGGATTGCCTTTTCTATAGTAAATTATTCAAAAAATAATTTTCAACTGTCGCAAATTTTAATTACGCCAGGGATTGCTTTTTCTATAGTAAATTATTCAAAAAATAATTTTATACTGTCGCAAATTTTAACTGCGCCAAGGATTGCCTTTTCTATAGTAAATTATTCAAAAAATAATTTTCTACTGACGCAAATTTCAAATCCGCCAGGGATTGCCTTTTCTATAGTAAATTATTCAAAAAATAATTTTCAACTGTCGCAAATTTTAATTACGCCAGGGATTGCCTTTTCTATAGTAAATTATTCAAAAAATAATTTTATACTGTCGCAAATTTTAAGTGCGCCAGAGATTGCCTTTTCTATAGTAAATTATTCAAAAAATAATTTTATACTGTCGCAAATTTTAATTGCGCCAGGGATTGCCTTTTCTATAGTAAATTATTCAAAAAATAGTTTTATACTGTCGCAAATTTTAATTACGCCAGGGATTGCCTTTTCTATAGTAAATTATTCAAAAAATAATTTTCAACTGTCGCAAATTTTAAATACGCCAGGTATTGCCTTTTCTATAGTAAATTATTCAAAAAATAATTTTCTACTGTCGCAAATTTTAATTACGCCAGGGATTGCCTTTTCTATAGTAAATTATTCAAAAAATAATTTTATACTGTCGCAAATTTTAATTGCGCCAGGAGTTGCCTTTTCTATAGTAAATTATTCAAAAAATAATTTTTTACTTTCACAAATTTCAAATCCGCCAGGGATTGCCGTTTCTATAGTAAATTATTCAAAAAATAATTTTCAACTGTCGCAAATTTTAATTACGCCAGGGATTGCCTTTTCTATAGTAAATTATTCAAAAAATAATTTTATACTGTCGCAAATTTTAATTACGCCAGGGATTGCCTTTTCTACAGTAAATTTTTCAAAATATTAATTTTTTACTGTCGCAAATTTTAAATATCCCAGGGATTGCCTTTTCTATAGTAAATTAT
Organism: Dioctria linearis; assembly: GCA_963930735.1. NCBI lineage: Eukaryota > Metazoa > Arthropoda > Insecta > Diptera > Asilidae > Dioctria > Dioctria linearis. Next base: position 105,851 of record CAWVNZ010001271.1, read on the forward strand.
TCAAAAAATAATTTTATACTGTCGCAAATTTTAATTACGCCAGGGATTGCCTTTTCTATAGTAAATTATTCAAAAAATAATTTTTTACTGTCGCAAATTTTAAGTGCGCCAGGGATTGCCTTTTCTATAGTAAATTATTCAAAAAATAATTTTCAACTGTCGCAAATTTTAATTACGCCAGGGATTGCCTTTTCTATAGTAAATTATTCAAAAAATAATTTTCAACTGTCGCAAATTTTAAATAAGCCAGGGATTGCCTTTTCTATAGTAAATTATTCAAAAAATAATTTTCTACAGTCGCAAATTTTAATTACGCCAGGGATTGCCTTTTCTATAGTAAATTATTCAAAAAATAATTTTCAACTGTCGCAAATTTTAATTGCGCCAGGAATTGCCTTTTCTATAGTAAATTATTCAAAAAATAATGTTTGCTGTCGCAAATTTTAATTACGCCAGGGATTGCCTTTTCTATAGTAAATTATTCAAAAAATAATTTTTTACTGTCGCAAATTTTAAGTGCGCCAGGGATTGCCTTTTCTATAGTAAATTATTCAAAAAATAATTTTCAACTGTCGCAAATTTTAATTGCGCCAGGGATTGCCTTTTCTATAGTAAATTATTCAGAAATAATTTTCAACTGTCGCAAATTTTAATTACGCCAGGGATTGCCTTTTCTATAGTAAATTATGCAAAAAATAATTTTATACTCTCGCAAATTTTAAATACGGCAGGGATTGCCTTTTCTATAGTAAATTATTCAAAAAATAATTTTCAACTGTCGCAAATTTTAATTACGCCAGGGATTGCCTTTTCTATAGTAAATTATTCAAAAAATAATTTTTTACTGTCGCAAATTTCAAATCCGCCAGGGATTGCCTTTTCTATAGTAAATTATTCAAAAAATAATTTTATACTGTCGCAAATTTTAATTACGCCAGGGATTGCCTTTTCTATAGTAAATTATTCAAAAAATAATTTTTTACTGTCGCAAATTTCAAATCCGCCAGGGATTGCCTTTTCTATAGTAAATTATTCAAAAAATAATTTTATACTGTCGCAAATTTTAATTACGCCAGGGATTGCCTTTTCTATAGTAAATTATTCAAAAAATAATTTTCAACTGTCGCAAATTTTAAATACGCCAGGTATTGCCTTTTCTATAGTAAATTATTCAAAAAATAATTTTCTACTGTCGCAAATTTTAATTACGCCAGGGATTGCCTTTTCTATAGTAAATTATTCAAAAAATAATTTTTTACTGTCGCAAATTTCAAATCCGCCAGGGATTGCCTTTTCTATAGTAAATTATTCAAAAAATAATTTTATACTGTCGCAAATTTTAATTACGCCAGGGATTGCCTTTTCTATAGTAAATTATTCAAAAAATAATTTTCAACTGTCGCAAATTTTAAATACGCCAGGTATTGCCTTTTCTATAGTAAATTATTCAAAAAATAATTTTCTACTGTCGCAAATTTTAATTACGCCAGGGATTGCCTTTTCTATATTAAATTATTCAAAAAATAATTTTCAACTGTCGCAAATTTTAATTACGCCAGGGATTGCCTTTTCTATAGTAAATTATTCAAAAAATAATTTTCTACTGTCGCAAATTTTAATTACGCCAGGGATTGCCTTTTCTATAGTAAATTTTTCAAAAAAATAATTTTTTACTGTCGCAAATTTCAAATCCGCCAGGGATTGCCTTTTCTATAGTAAATTATTCAAAAAATAATTTTCAACTGTCGCAAATTTTAATTCCGCCAGGGATTGCCTTTTCTATAGTAAATTATTCAAAAAATAATTTTTTACTGTCGCAAATTTTAAATACGCCAGGGATTGCCTTTTCTATAGTAAATTATTCAAAAAATAATTTTCAACTGTCGCAAATTTTAATTGCGCCAGGGATTGCCTTTTCTATAGTAAATTATTCAAAAAATAATTTTCAACTGTCGCAAATTTTAATTGCGCCAGGGATTGCCTTTTCTATAGTAAATTATTCAAAAAATAATTTTCAACTGTCGCAAATTTTAATTGCGCCAGGAATTGCCTTTTCTATAGTAAATTATTCAAAAAATAATTTTCAACTGTCGCAAATTTTAATTGCGCCAGGAATTGCCTTTTCTATAGTAAATTATTCAAAAAATAATTTTCAACTGTCGCAAATTTTAATTACGCCAGGGATTGCCTTTTCTATAGTAAATTATTCAAAAAATAATTTTCAACTGTCGCAAATTTTAATTGCGCCAGGAATTGCCTTTTCTATAGTAAATTATTCAAAAAATAATTTTCAACTGTCGCAAATTTTAATTACGCCAGGGATTGCCTTTTCTATAGTAAATTATTCAAAAAATAATTTTCTACTGTCGCAAATTTCAAATCTGCCAGGGATTGCCTTTTCTATAGTAAATTATTCAAAAAATAATTTTCAACTGTCGCAAATTTTAATTACGCCAGGGATTGCTTTTTCTATAGTAAATTATTCAAAAAATAATTTTATACTGTCGCAAATTTTAACTGCGCCAAGGATTGCCTTTTCTATAGTAAATTATTCAAAAAATAATTTTCTACTGACGCAAATTTCAAATCCGCCAGGGATTGCCTTTTCTATAGTAAATTATTCAAAAATAATTTTCAACTGTCGCAAATTTTAATTACGCCAGGGATTGCCTTTTCTATAGTAAATTATTCAAAAAATAATTTTATACTGTCGCAAATTTTAAGTGCGCCAGAGATTGCCTTTTCTATAGTAAATTATTCAAAAAATAATTTTATACTGTCGCAAATTTTAATTGCGCCAGGGATTGCCTTTTCTATAGTAAATTATTCAAAAAATAGTTTTATACTGTCGCAAATTTTAATTACGCCAGGGATTGCCTTTTCTATAGTAAATTATTCAAAAAATAATTTTATACTGTCGCAAATTTTAAATACGCCAGGTATTGCCTTTTCTATAGTAAATTATTCAAAAAATAATTTTCTACTGTCGCAAATTTTAATTACGCCAGGGATTGCCTTTTCTATAGTAAATTATTCAAAAAATAATTTTATACTGTCGCAAATTTTAATTGCGCCAGGAATTGCCTTTTCTATAGTAAATTATTCAAAAAATAATTTTTTACTTTCACAAATTTCAAATCCGCCAGGGATTGCCTTTTCTATAGTAAATTATTCAAAAAATAATTTTCAACTGTCGCAAATTTTAATTACGCCAGGGATTGCCTTTTCTATAGTAAATTATTCAAAAAATAATTTTATACTGTCGCAAATTTTAATTACGCCAGGGATTGCCTTTTCTACAGTAAATTTTTCAAAATATTAATTTTTTACTGTCGCAAATTTTAAATATCCCAGGGATTGCCTTTTCTATAGTAAATTATTCAAAAAATAATTTTATACTGTCGCAAATTTTAATTACGCCAGGGATTGCCTTTTTCTATAGTAAATTATTCAAAAAATAATTTTTTACTGTCGCAAATTTTAAGTGCGCCAGGGATTGCCTTTTCTATAGTAAATTATTCAAAAAATAATTTTCAACTGTCGCAAATTTTAATTACGCCAGGGATTGCCTTTTCTATAGTAAATTATTCAAAAAATAATTTTCAACTGTCGCAAATTTTAAGTAAGCCAGGGATTGCCTTTTCTATAGTAAATTATTCAAAAAATAATTTTCTACAGTCGCAAATTTTAATTACGCCAGGGATTGCCTTTTCTATAGTAAATTATTCAAAAAATAATTTTCAACTGTCGCAAATTTTAATTGCGCCAGGAATTGCCTTTTCTATAGTAAATTATTCAAAAAATAATTTTTTACTGTCGCAAATTTTAATTACGCCAGGGATTGCCTTTTCTATAGTAAATTATTCAAAAAATAATTTTTTACTGTCGCAAATTTTAAGTGCGCCAGGGATTGCCTTTTCTATAGTAAATTATTCAAAAAATAATTTTCAACTGTCGCAAATTTTAATTGCGCCAGGGATTGCCTTTTCTATAGTAAATTATTCAGAAATAATTTTCAACTGTCGCAAATTTTAATTACGCCAGGGATTGCCTTTTCTATAGTAAATTATTCAAAAAATAATTTTATACTCTCGCAAATTTTAAATACGCCAGGGATTGCCTTTTCTATAGTAAATTATTCAAAAAATAATTTTCTACTGTCGCAAATTGTAATTGCGCCAGGGATTGCCTTTTCTATAGTAAATTATTCAAAAAATAATTTTCTACTGTCGCAAATTTCAAATCCGCCAGGGATTGCCTTTTCTATAGTAAATTTTGCAAAAAAATAATTTTTTACTGTCGCAAATTTTAAATATCCCAGGGATTGCCTTTTCTATAGTAAATTTCTCACAAATTAATTTTTTACTGTCGCAAATTTTAAATACGCCAGGGATTGCCTTTTCTATAGTAAATTATTCAAAAAATAATTTTTTACTGTCGCAAATTTCAAATCCGCCAGGGATTGCCTTTTCTATATTAAATTATTCAAAAAATAATTTTATACTGTCGAAAATTTTAATTACGCCAGGGATTGCCTTTTCTATAGTAAATTATTCAAAAAATAATTTTCAACTGTCGCAAATTTTAAATACGCCAGGGATTGCCTTTTCTATAGTAAATTATTCAAAAAATAATTTTCTACTGTCGCAAATTTTAATTACGCCAGGGATTGCCTTTTCTATAGTAAATTATTCAAAAAATAATTTTCAACTGTCGCAAAATTTAATTACGCCAGGGATTGACTTTTCTATAGTAAATTATTCAAAAAATAATTTTCAACTGTCGCAATTTTTAATTACGCCAGGGATTGCCTTTTCTATAGTAAATTATTCAAAAAATAATTTTCTACTGTCGCAAATTTTAATTACGCCAGGGATTGCCTTTTCTATAGTAAATTATTCAAAAAATAATTTTCAACTGTCGCAAATTTTAATTGCGCCAGGGATTGCCTTTTCTATAGTAAATTTCTCACAAATTAATTTTTTACTGTCGCAAATTTTAAGTGCGCCAGGGATTGCCTTTTCTATAGTAAATTATTCAAAAAATAATTTTTTACTGTCGCAAATTTTAAATACGCCAGGGATTGCCTTTTCTATAGTAAATTTTGCAAAAAAATAATTTTTTACTGTCGCAAATTTTAAATATCCCAGGGATTGCCTTTTCTATAGTAAATTATTCAAAAAATAATTTTCAACTGTCGCAAATTTTAATTAGGCCAGGGATTGCCTTTTCTATAGTAAATTATTCAAAAAATAATTTTTTACTGTCGCAAATTTTAATTGCGCCAGGGATTGCCTTTTCTACAGTAAATTATTCAAAAAATAATTTTATACTGTCGCAAATTTTAAATACGCCAGGGATTGCCTTTTCTATAGTAAATTATTCAAAAAATAATTTTCAACTGTCGCAAATTTTAATTACGCCAGGGATTGCCTTTTCTATAGTAAATTATTCAAAAAATAATTTTATACTGTCGCAAATTTTAATTACGCCAGGGATTGCCTTTTCTATAGTAAATTATTCAAAAATAATTTTTTACTGTCCCAAATTTTAAATATCCCAGGGATTGCCTTTTCTATAGTAAATTTTGCAAAAAATAATTTTCAACTGTCGCAAGTTTTAATTACGCCAGGGATTACCTTTTCTATATTAAATTATTCAAAAAATAATTTTATACTGTCGCAAATTTTAAATACGCCAGGGATTGCCTCTTCTATAGTAAATTATTCAAAAAATAATTTTCAACTGTCGCAAATTTTAATTACGCCAGGGATTGCCTTTTCTATAGTAAATTATTCAAAAAATAATTTACAACTGTCGCAAATTTTAATTGCGCCAGGGATTGCCTTTTCTATAGTAAATTATTCAAAAAATAATTTTTTACTGTCGCAAATTTTAATTACGCCAGGGATTGCCTTTTCTATAGTAAATTATTCAAAAAATAATTTTCAACTGTCGCAAATTTTAATTGTGCCAGGGATTGCCTTTTCTATAGTAAATTTCTCACAAATTAATTTTTTACTGTCGCAAATTTTAAGTGCGCCAGGGATTGCCTTTTCTATAGTAAATTATTCAAAAAATAATTTTTTACTGTCGCAAATTTTAAATACGCCAGGGATTGCCTTTTCTATAGTAAATTTTGCAAAAAAATAATTTTTTACTGTCGCAAATTTTAAATATCCCAGGGATTGCCTTTTCTATAGTAAATTATTCAAAAAATAATTTTCAACTGTCGCAAATTTTAATTAGGCCAGGGATTGCCTTTTCTATAGTAAATTATTCAAAAAATAATTTTTTACTGTCGCAAATTTTAATTGCGCCAGGGATTGCCTTTTCTACAGTAAATTATTCAAAAAATAATTTTATACTGTCGCAAATTTTAAATACGCCAGGGATTGCCTTTTCTATAGTAAATTATTCAAAAAATAATTTTCAACTGTCGCAAATTTTAATTACGCCAGGGATTGCCTTTTCTATAGTAAATTATTCAAAAAATAATTTTATACTGTCGCAAATTTTAATTACGCCAGGGATTGCCTTTTCTATAGTAAATTATTCAAAAATAATTTTTTACTGTCCCAAATTTTAAATATCCCAGGGATTGCCTTTTCTATAGTAAATTTTGCAAAAAATAATTTTCAACTGTCGCAAGTTTTAATTACGCCAGGGATTACCTTTTCTATATTAAATTATTCAAAAAATAATTTTATACTGTCGCAAATTTTAAATACGCCAGGGATTGCCTCTTCTATAGTAAATTATTCAAAAAATAATTTTCAACTGTCGCAAATTTTAATTACGCCAGGGATTGCCTTTTCTATAGTAAATTATTCAAAAAATAATTTACAACTGTCGCAAATTTTAATTGCGCCAGGGATTGCCTTTTCTATAGTAAATTATTCAAAAAATAATTTTTTACTGTCGCAAATTTTAATTACGCCAGGGATTGCCTTTTCTATAGTAAATTATTCAAAAAATAATTTTCAACTGTCGCAAATTTTAATTGTGCCAGGGATTGCCTTTTCTATAGTAAATTTCTCACAAATTAATTTTTTACTGTCGCAAATTTTAAGTGCGCCAGGGATTGCCTTTTCTATAGTAAATTATTCAAAAAATAATTTTTTACTGTCGCAAATTTTAAATACGCCAGGGATTGCCTTTTCTATAGTAAATTTTGCAAAAAAATAATTTTTTACTGTCGCAAATTTTAAATATCCCAGGGATTGCCTTTTCTATAGTAAATTATTCAAAAAATAATTTTCAACTGTCGCAAATTTTAATTAGGCCAGGGATTGCCTTTTCTATAGTAAATTATTCAAAAAATAATTTTTTACTGTCGCAAATTTTAATTGCGCCAGGGATTGCCTTTTCTACAGTAAATTATTCAAAAAATAATTTTATACTGTCGCAAATTTTAAATACGCCAGGGATTGCCTTTTCTATAGTAAATTATTCAAAAAATAATTTTCTACTGTCGCAAATTTTAATTACGCCAGGGATTGCCTTTTCTATAGTAAATTATTCAAAAAATAATTTTATACTGTCGCAAATTTTAATTACGCCAGGGATTGCCTTTTCTATAGTAAATTATTCAAAAAATAATTTTCAACTGTCGCAAATTTTAATTACGCCAGGGATTGCCTTTTCTATAGTAAATTATTCAAAAAATAATTTACAACTGTCGCAAATTTTAATTGCGCCAGGGATTGCCTTTTCTATAGTAAATTATTCAAAAAATAATTTTTTACTGTCGCAAATTTTAATTACGCCAGGGATTGCCTTTTCTATAGTAAATTATTCAAAAAATAATTTTCAACTGTCGCAAATTTTAATTGCGCCAGGGATTGCCTTTTCTATAGTAAATTATTCAAAAAATAATTTTCTACTGTCGCAAATTTTAATTGCGCCAGGGATTGCCTTTTCTATAGTAAATTATTCAAAAAATAATTTTTTACTGTCGCAAATTTTAAATACGCCAGGGATTGCCTTTTCTATAGTAAATTTTGCAAAAAAATAATTTTTTACTGTCGCAAATTTTAAATATCCCAGGGATTGCCTTTTCTATAGCAAATTATTCAAAAAATAATTTTATACTGTCGCAAATTTTAATTACGCCAGGGATTGCCTTTTCTATAGTAAATTATTCAAAAAATAATTTTCAACTGTCGCAAATTTTAATTACGCCAGGGATTGCCTTTTCTATAGTAAATTATTCAAAAAATAATTTTCAACTGTCGCAAATTTTAATTACGCCAGGGATTGCCTTTTCTATAGTAAATTATTCAAAAAATAATTTTATACTGTCGCAAATTTTAAGTGCGCCAGGGTTTGCCTTTTCTATAGTAAATTATTCAAAAAATAATTTTCTACTGTCGCAAATTTTAATTACGCCAGGGATTGCCTTTTCTATAGTAAATTATTCAAAAAATAATTTTCTATTGTCGCAAATTTTAAATATCCCAGGGATTGCCTTTTCTATAGTAAATTATTCAAAAAATAATTTTATACTGTCGCAAATTTTAATTACGCCAAGGATTGCCTTTTCTATAGTAAATTATTCAAAAAATAATTTTCAACTGTCGCATATTTTAATTACGCCAGGGATTGCATTTTCTATAGTAAATTATTCAAAAAATAATTTTCAACTGTCGCAAATTTTAATTACGCCAGGGATTGCCTTTTCTATAGTAAATTATTCAAAAAATAATTTTATACTGTCGCAAATTTTAAGTGCGCCAGGGATTGCCTTTTCTATAGTAAATTATTCAAAAAATAATTTTCTACTGTCGCAAATTTTAATTACGCCAGGGATTGCCTTTTCTATAGTAAATTATTCAAAAAATAATTTTCTACTGTCGCAAATTTTAATTACGCCAGGGATTGCCTTTTCTATAGTAAATTATTCAAAAAATAATTTTCTACTGTCGCAAATTTTAATTACGCCAGGGATTGCGTTTTCTATAGTAAATTATTCAAAAAATAATTTTCAACTGTCGCAAATTTTAATTGCGCCAGGGATTGCCATTTCTATAGTAAATTATTCAAAAAATAATTTTCTACTGTCGCAAATTTTAATTACGCCAGGGATTGCCTTTCTATAGTAAATTATTCAAAAAATAATTTTCAACTGTCGCAAATTTTAATTACGCCAGGGATTGCCTTTTCTATAGTAAATTATTCAAAAAATAATTTTCAACTGTCGCAAATTTTAATTACGCCAGGGATTGCTTTTTCTATAGTAAATTATTCAAAAAATAATTTTATACTGTCGCAAATTTTAAGTGCGCCAGGGTTTGCCTTTTCTATAGTAAATTATTCAAAAAATAATTTTCTACTGTCGCAAATTTTAATTACGCCAGGGATTGCCTTTTCTATAGTAAATTATTCAAAAAATAATTTTCTACTGTCGCAAATTTTAAATATCCCAGGGATTGCCTTTTCTATAGTAAATTATTCAAAAAATAATTTTATACTGTCGCAAATTTTAAGTGCGCCAGGGATTGCCTTTTCTATATTAAATTATTCAAAAAATAATTTTCTACTGTCGCAAATTTTAATTACGCCAGGGATTGCCTTTTCTATAGTAAATTATTCAAAAAATAATTTTCTACTGTCGCAAATTTTAATTACGCCAGGGATTGCCTTTTCTATAGTAAATTATTCAAAAAATAATTTTCTACTGTCGCAAATTTTAATTACGCCAGGGATTGCCTTTTCTATAGTAAATTATTCAAAAAATAATTTTCAACTGTCGCAAATTTTAATTGCGCCAGGGATTGCCTTTTCTATAGTAAATTATTCAAAAAATAATTTTCTACTGTCGCAAATTTTAATTACGCCAGGGATTGCCTTTTCTATAGTAAATTATTCAAAAAATAATTTTCTACTGTCGCAAATTTTAATTACGCCAGGGATTGCTTTTCTATAGTAAATTATTCAAAAAATAATTTTCTACTGTCGCAAATTTTAATTACGCCAGGGATTGCCTTTTCTATAGTAAATTATTCAAAAAATAATTTTCAACTGTCGCAAATTTTAATTGCGCCAGGGATTGCCTTTTCTATAGTAAATTATTCAAAAAATAATTTTCAACTGTTGCAAATTTTAATTACGCCAGGGATTGCCTTTTCTATAGTAAACTATTCAAAAAATAATTTTTTACTGTCGCAAATTTTAAGTGCGCCAGGGATTGCCTTTTCTATAGTAAATTATTCAAAAAATAATTTTCAACTGTCGCAAATTTTAATTGCGCCAGGGATTGCCTTTTCTATAGCAAATTATTCAAAAAATAATTTTCAACTGTCGCAAATTTTAATTCCGCCAGGGATTGCCTTTTCTATAGTAAATTATTCAAAAAATAATTTTTTACTGTCGCAAATTTTAATTGCGCCAGGGATTGCCTTTTCTATAGTAAATTATTCAAAAAATAATTTTCAACTGTCGCAAATTTTAATTACGCCAGGGATTGCTTTTCTATAGTAAATTATTCAAAAAATAATTTTATACTGTCGCAAATTTTAAATACGCCAGGGATTGCCTTTTCTATAGTAAATTATTCAAATAATAATTTTCAACTGTCGAAAATTTTAATTACGCCAGGGATTGCCTTTTCTATAGTAAATTATTCAAAAAATAATTTTCAACTGTCGCAAATTTTAATTGCGCCAGGGATTGCCATTTCTATAGTAAATTATTCAAAAAATAATTTTTTACTGTCGCAAATTTTAATTACGCCAGGGATTGCCTTTTCTATAGTAAATTATTCAAAAAATAATTTTCAACTGTCGCAAATTTTAATTGCGCCAGGGATTGCCTTTTCTGTAGTAAATTATTCAAAAAATAATTTTCTACTGTCGCAAATTTTAATTGCGCCAGGGATTGCCTTTTCTATAGTAAAATATTCAAAAAATAATTTTTTACTGTCGCAAATTTAAATACGCCAGGGATTGCCCTTTCTATAGTAAATTTTGCAAAAAAATAATTTTTTACTGTCGCAAATTTTAAATATCCCAGGGATTGCCTTTTCTATAGTAAATTTCTCACAAATTAATTTTTTACTGTCGCAAATTTTAAATACGCCAGGGATTGCCTTTTCTATAGTAAATTTTTTCAAAAAAATAATTTTTTACTGTCGCAAATTTCAAATCCGCCAGGGATTGCCTCTTCTATAGTAAATTATTCAAAAAATAATTTTCTACTGTCGCAAATTTTAATTACGCCAGGGATTGCCTTTTCTATAGTAAACTTTTCAAAAAATAATTTTCTACTGTCGCAAATTTTAATTACGCCAGGGATTGCCTTTTCTATAGCAAATTATTCAAAAAATAATTTTCAACTGTCGCAAATATTAATTCCGCCAGGGATTGCCTTTTCTATAGTAAATTATTCAAAAAATAATTTTTTACTGTCGCAAATTTTAATTGCGCCCGGGATTGCCTTTTCTATAGTAAATTATTCAAAAAATAATTTTCAACTGTCGCAAATTTTAATTACGCCAGGGATTGCCTTTTCTATAGTAAATTATTCAAAAAATAATGTTGTACTGTCGCAAATTTTAAATACGCCAGGGATTGCCTTTTCTATAGTAAATTATTCAAAAAATAATTTTCAACTGTCGAAAATTTTAATTACGCCAGGGATTGCCTTTTCTATAGTAAATTATTCAAAAAATAATTTTCAACTGTCGCAAATTTTAATTGCGCCAGGGATTGCCATTTCTATAGTAAATTATTCAAAAAATAATTTTTTACTGTCGCAAATTTTAATTACGCCAGGGATTGCCTTTTCTATAGTAAATTATTCAAAAAATAATTTTCAACTGTCGCAAATTTTAATTGCGCCAGGGATTGCCTTTTCTATAGTAAATTATTCAAAAAATAATTTTCTACTGTCGCAAATTTTAATTGCGCCAGGGATTGCCTTTTCTATAGTAAATTATTCAAAAAATAATTTTTTACTGTCGCAAATTTTAAATACGCCAGGGATTGCCTTTTCTATAGTAAATTTTGCAAAAAAATAATTTTTTACTGTCGCAAATTTTAAATATCCCAGGGATTGCCTTTTCTATAGTAAATTTCTCACAAATTAATTTTTTACTGTCGCAAATTTTAAATACGCCAGGGATTGCCTTTTCTATAGTAAATTTTTTCAAAAAAATAATTTTTTACTGTCGCAAATTTCAAATCCGCCAGGGATTGCCTTTTCTATAGTAAATTATTCAAAAAATAATTTTCTACTGTCGCAAATTTTAATTACGCCAGGGATTGCCTTTTCTATAGTAAACTTTTCAAAAAATAATTTTCTACTGTCGCAAATTTTAATTACGCCAGGGATTGCCTTTTCTGTAGTAAATTATTCAAAAAATAATTTTCTACTGTCGCAAATTCTAATTACGCCAGGGATTGCCTTTTCTATAGTAAATTATTCAAAAAATAATTTTCTACTGTCGCAAATTTTAATTACGCCAGGGATTGCCTTTTCTATAGTAAATTATTCAAAAAATAATTTTCAACTGTCGCAAATTTTAATTACGCCAGGGATTGCCTTTTCTATAGTAAATTATTCAAAAAATAATTTTCTACTGTCGCAAATTTTAATTACGCCAGGGATTGCCTTTTCTATAGTAAATTATTCAAAAAATAATTTTCTATTGTCGCAAATTTTAAATATCCCAGGGATTGCCTTTTCTATAGTAAATTATTCAAAAAATAATTTTATACTGTCGCAAATTTTAATTACGCCAAGGATTGCCTTTTCTATAGTAAATTATTCAAAAAATAATTTTCAACTGTCGCAAATTTTAAGTGCGCCAGGGATTGCCTTTTCTATAGTAAATTATTCAAAAAATAATTTTCTACTGTCGCAAATTTTAATTACGCCAGGGATTGCCTTTTCTATAGTAAATTATTCAAAAAATAATTTTCTACTGTCGCAAATTTTAATTACGCCACGGATTGCCTTTTCTATAGTAAATTATTCAAAAAATAATTTTCTACTGTCGCAAATTTTAATTACGCCAGGGATTGCATTTTCTTTAGTAAATTATTCAAAAAATAATTTTCAACTGTCGCAAATTTTAATTGCGCCAGGGATTGCCTTTTCTATAGTAATTTATTCAAAAAATAATTTTCTACTGTCGCAAATTTTAATTACGCCACGGATTGCCTTTTCTATAGTAAATTATTCAAAAAATAATTTTCTACTGTCGCAAATTTTAATTACGCCAGGGATTGCGTTTTCTATAGTAAATTATTCAAAAAATAATTTTCAACTGTCGCAAATTTTAATTGCGCCAGGGATTGCCTTTTCTATAGTAAATTATTCAAAAAATAATTTTCTACTGTCGCAAATTTAAATTACGCCAGGTATTGCCTTTCTATAGTAAATTATTCAAAAAATAATTTTCAACTGCCGCAAATTTTAATTACGCCAGGGATTGCCTTTTCTATAGTAAATTATTCAAAAAATAATTTTCAACTGTCGCAAATTTTAATTACGCCAGGGATTGCTTTTTCTATAGTAAATTATTCAAAAAATAATTTTATACTGTCGCAAATTTTAAGTGCGCCAGGGTTTGCCTTTTCTATAGTAAATTATTCAAAAAATAATTTTCTACTGTCGCAAATTTTAATTACGCCAGGGATTGCCTTTTCTATAGTAAATTATTCAAAAAATAATTTTCTACTGTCGCAAATTTTAATTACGCCAGGGATTGCCTTTTCTATAGTAAATTATTCAAAAAATAATTTTCAACTGTCGCAAATTTTAATTGCGCCAGGGATTGCCTTTTCTATAGTAAATTATTCAAAAAATAATTTTCAACTGTCGCAAATTTTAATTACGCCAGGGATTGCCTTTTCTATAGTAAACTATTCAAAAAATAATTTTTTACTGTCGCAAATTTTAAGTGCGCCAGGGATTGCCTTTTCTATAGTAAATTATTCAAAAAATAATTTTCAACTGTCGCAAATTTTAATTGCGCCAGGGATTGCCTTTTCTATAGTAAATTATTCAAAAAATAATTTTCTACTGTCGCAAATTTTAATTACGCCAGGGATTGCCTTTTCTATAGTAAATTATTCCAAAAATAATTTTCTACTGTCGCAAATTTTAATTACGCCAGGGATTGCTTTTCTATAGTAAATTATTCAAAAAATAATTTTCTACTGTCGCAAATTTTAATTACGCCAGGGATTGCCTTTTCTATAGTAAATTATTCAAAAAATAATTTTCAACTGTCGCAAATTTTAATTGCGCCAGGGATTGCCTTTTCTATAGTAAATTATTCAAAAAATAATTTTCAACTGTCGCAAATTTTAATTACGCCAGGGATTGCCTTTTCTATAGTAAACTATTCAAAAAATAATTTTTTACTGTCGCAAATTTTAAGTGCGCCAGGGATTGTCTTTTCTATAGTAAATTATTCAAAAAATAATTTTCAACTGTCGCAAATTTTAATTGCGCCAGGGATTGCCTTTTCTATAGCAAATTATTCAAAAAATAATTTTCAACTGTCGCAAATTTTAATTCCGCCAGGGATTGCCTTTTCTATAGTAAATTATTAAAAAAATAATTTTTTACTGTCGCAAATTTTAATTGCGCCAGGGATTGCCTTTTCTATAGTAAATTATTCAAAAAATAATTTTCAACTGTCGCAAATTTTAATTACGCCAGGGATTGCCTTTTCTATAGTAAATTATTCAAAAAATAATTTTATACTGTCGCAAATTTTAAATACGCCAGGGATTGCCTTTTCTATAGTAAATTATTCAAAAAATAATTTTCAACTGTCGAAAATTTTAATTACGCCAGGGATTGCCTTTTCTATAGTAAATTATTCAAAAAATAATTTTCAACTGTCGCAAATTTTAATTGCGCCAGGGATTGCCATTTCTATAGTAAATTATTCAAAAAATAATTTTTTACTGTCGCGAATTTTAATTACGCCAGGGATTGCCTTTTCTATAGTAAATTATTCAAAAAATAATTTTCAACTGTCGCAAATTTTAATTGCGCCAGGGATTGCCTTTTCTGTAGTAAATTATTCAAAAAATAATTTTCTACTGTCGCAAATTTTAATTGCGCCAGGGATTGCCTTTTCTATAGTAAAATATTCAAAAAATAATTTTTTACTGTCGCAAATTTAAATACGCCAGGGATTGCCCTTTCTATAGTAAATTTTGCAAAAAAATAATTTTTTACTGTCGCAAATTTTAAATATCCCAGGGATTGCCTTTTCTATAGTAAATTTCTCACAAATTAATTTTTTACTGTCGCAAATTTTAAATACGCCAGGGATTGCCTTTTCTATAGTAAATTTTTTCAAAAAAATAATTTTTTACTGTCGCAAATTTCAAATCCGCCAGGGATTGCCTCTTCTATAGTAAATTATTCAAAAAATAATTTTCTACTGTCGCAAATTTTAATTACGCCAGGGATTGCCTTTTCTATAGTAAACTTTTCAAAAAATAATTTTCTACTGTCGCAAATTTTAATTACGCCAGGGATTGCCTTTTCTATAGTAAATTATTCAAAAAATAATTTTCAACTGTCGCAAATTTTAATTGCGCCAGGGATTGCCTTTTCTATAGTAAATTATTCAAAAAATAATTTTCAACTGTCGCAAATTTTAATTACGCCAGGGATTGCCTTTTCTATAGTAAACTATTCAAAAAATAATTTTTTACTGTCGCAAATTTTAAGTGCGCCAGGGATTGTCTTTTCTATAGTAAATTATTCAAAAAATAATTTTCAACTGTCGCAAATTTTAATTGCGCCAGGGATTGCCTTTTCTATAGCAAATTATTCAAAAAATAATTTTCAACTGTCGCAAATTTTAATTCCGCCAGGGATTGCCTTTTCTATAGTAAATTATTAAAAAAATAATTTTTTACTGTCGCAAATTTTAATTGCGCCAGGGATTGCCTTTTCTATAGTAAATTATTCAAAAAATAATTTTCAACTGTCGCAAATTTTAATTACGCCAGGGATTGCCTTTTCTATAGTAAATTATTCAAAAAATAATTTTATACTGTCGCAAATTTTAAATACGCCAGGGATTGCCTTTTCTATAGTAAATTATTCAAAAAATAATTTTCAACTGTCGAAAATTTTAATTACGCCAGGGATTGCCTTTTCTATAGTAAATTATTCAAAAAATAATTTTCAACTGTCGCAAATTTTAATTGCGCCAGGGATTGCCATTTCTATAGTAAATTATTCAAAAAATAATTTTTTACTGTCGCGAATTTTAATTACGCCAGGGATTGCCTTTTCTATAGTAAATTATTCAAAAAATAATTTTCAACTGTCGCAAATTTTAATTGCGCCAGGGATTGCCTTTTCTGTAGTAAATTATTCAAAAAATAATTTTCTACTGTCGCAAATTTTAATTGCGCCAGGGATTGCCTTTTCTATAGTAAAATATTCAAAAAATAATTTTTTACTGTCGCAAATTTAAATACGCCAGGGATTGCCCTTTCTATAGTAAATTTTGCAAAAAAATAATTTTTTACTGTCGCAAATTTTAAATATCCCAGGGATTGCCTTTTCTATAGTAAATTTCTCACAAATTAATTTTTTACTGTCGCAAATTTTAAATACGCCAGGGATTGCCTTTTCTATAGTAAATTTTTTCAAAAAAATAATTTTTTACTGTCGCAAATTTCAAATCCGCCAGGGATTGCCTCTTCTATAGTAAATTATTCAAAAAATAATTTTCTACTGTCGCAAATTTTAATTACGCCAGGGATTGCCTTTTCTATAGTAAACTTTTCAAAAAATAATTTTCTACTGTCGCAAATTTTAATTACGCCAGGGATTGCCTTTTCTATAGCAAATTATTCAAAAAATAATTTTCAACTGTCGCAAATTTTAATTCCGCCAGGGATTGCCTTTTCTATAGTAAATTATTCAAAAAATAATTTTTTACTGTCGCAAATTTTAATTGCGCCCGGGATTGCCTTTTCTATAGTAAATTATTCAAAAAATAATTTTCAACTGTCGCAAATTTTAATTACGCCAGGGATTGCCTTTTCTATAGTAAATTATTCAAAAAATAATGTTGTACTGTCGCAAATTTTAAATACGCCAGGGATTGCCTTTTCTATAGTAAATTATTCAAAAAATAATTTTTTACTGTCGCAAATTTTAATTACGCCAGGGATTGCCTTTTCTATAGTAAATTATTCAAAAAATAATTTTCAACTGTCGCAAATTTTAATTGCGCCAGGGATTGCCTTTTCTATAGTAAATTATTCAAAAAATAATTTTCTACTGTCGCAAATTTTAATTGCGCCAGGGATTGCCTTTTCTATAGTAAATTATTCAAAAAATAATTTTTTACTGTCGCAAATTTTAAATACGCCAGGGATTGCCTTTTCTATAGTAAATTTTGCAAAAAAATAATTTTTTACTGTCGCAAATTTTAAATATCCCAGGGATTGCCTTTTCTATAGTAAATTTCTCACAAATTAATTTTTTACTGTCGCAAATTTTAAATACGCCAGGGATTGCCTTTTCTATAGTAAATTTTTTCAAAAAAATAATTTTTTACTGTCGCAAATTTCAAATCCGCCAGGGATTGCCTTTTCTATAGTAAATTATTCAAAAAATAATTTTCTACTGTCGCAAATTTTAATTACGCCAGGGATTGCCTTTTCTATAGTAAACTTTTCAAAAAATAATTTTCTACTGTCGCAAATTTTAATTACGCCAGGGATTGCCTTTTCTGTAGTAAATTATTCAAAAAATAATTTTCTACTGTCGCAAATTCTAATTACGCCAGGGATTGCCTTTTCTATAGTAAATTATTCAAAAAATAATTTTCTACTGTCGCAAATTTTAATTACGCCAGGGATTGCCTTTTCTATAGTAAATTATTCAAAAAATAATTTTCAACTGTCGCAAATTTTAATTACGCCAGGGATTGCCTTTTCTATAGTAAATTATTCAAAAAATAATTTTCTACTGTCGCAAATTTTAATTACGCCAGGGATTGCCTTTTCTATAGTAAATTATTCAAAAAATAATTTTCTATTGTCGCAAATTTTAAATATCCCAGGGATTGCCTTTTCTATAGTAAATTATTCAAAAAATAATTTTATACTGTCGCAAATTTTAATTACGCCAAGGATTGCCTTTTCTATAGTAAATTATTCAAAAAATAATTTTCAACTGTCGCAAATTTTAAGTGCGCCAGGGATTGCCTTTTCTATAGTAAATTATTCAAAAAATAATTTTCTACTGTCGCAAATTTTAATTACGCCAGGGATTGCCTTTTCTATAGTAAATTATTCAAAAAATAATTTTCTACTGTCGCAAATTTTAATTACGCCACGGATTACCTTTTCTATAGTAAATTATTCAAAAAATAATTTTCTACTGTCGCAAATTTTAATTACGCCAGGGATTGCATTTTCTATAGTAAATTATTCAAAAAATAATTTTCAACTGTCGCAAATTTTAATTGCGCCAGGGATTGCCTTTTCTATAGTAATTTATTCAAAAAATAATTTTCTACTGTCGCAAATTTTAATTACGCCACGGATTGCCTTTTCTATAGTAAATTATTCAAAAAATAATTTTCTACTGTCGCAAATTTTAAATACGCCAGGGATTGCGTTTTCTATAGTAAATTATTCAAAAAATAATTTTCAACTGTCGCAAATTTTAATTGCGCCAGGGATTGCCTTTTCTATAGTAAATTATTCAAAAAATAATTTTCTACTGTCGCAAATTTTAATTACGCCAGGGATTGCCTTTCTATAGTAAATTATTCAAAAAATAATTTTCAACTGTCGCAAATTTTAATTACGCCAGGGATTGCCTTTTCTATAGTAAATTATTCAAAAAATAATTTTCAACTGTCGCAAATTTTAATTACGCCAGGGATTGCTTTTTCTATAGTAAATTATTCAAAAAATAATTTTATACTGTCGCAAATTTTAAGTGCGCCAGGGTTTGCCTTTTCTATAGTAAATTATTCAAAAAATAATTTTCTACTGTCGCAAATTTTAATTACGCCAGGGATTGCCTTTTCTATAGTAAATTATTCAAAAAATAATTTTCTACTGTCGCAAATTTTAAATATCCCGGGGATTGCCTTTTCTATAGTAAATTATTCAAAAAATAATTTTATACTGTCGCAAATTTTAAGTGCGCCAGGGATTGCCTTTTCCATATTAAATTATTCAAAAAATAATTTTCTACTGTCGCAAATTTTAATTACGCCAGGGATTGCCTTTTCTATAGTAAATTATTCAAAAAATAATTTTCTACTGTCGCAAATTTTAATTACGCCAGGGATTGCCTTTTCTATAGTAAATTATTCAAAAAATAATTTTCTACTGTCGCAAATTTTAATTACGCCAGGGATTGCCTTTTCTATAGTAAATTATTCAAAAAATAATTTTCAACTGTCGCAAATTTTAATTGCGCCAGGGATTGCCTTTTCTATAGTAAATTATTCAAAAAATAATTTTCTACTGTCGCAAATTTTAATTACGCCAGGGATTGCCTTTTCTATAGTAAATTATTCCAAAAATAATTTTCTACTGTCGCAAATTTTAATTACGCCAGGGATTGCTTTTCTATAGTAAATTATTCAAAAAATAATTTTCTACTGTCGCAAATATTAATTACGCCAGGGATTGCCTTTTCTATAGTAAATTATTCAAAAAATAATTTTCAACTGTCGCAAATTTTAATTGCGCCAGGGATTGCCTTTTCTATAGTAAATTATTCAAAAAATAATTTTCAACTGTCGCAAATTTTAATTACGCCAGGGATTGCCTTTTCTATAGTAAACTATTCAAAAAATAATTTTTTACTGTCGCAAATTTTAAGTGCGCCAGGGATTGTCTTTTCTATAGTAAATTATTCAAAAAATAATTTTCAACTGTCGCAAATTTTAATTGCGCCAGGGATTGCCTTTTCTATAGCAAATTATTCAAAAAATAATTTTCAACTGTCGCAAATTTTAATTCCGCCAGGGATTGCCTTTTCTATAGTAAATTATTCAAAAAATAATTTTTTACTGTCGCAAATTTTAATTGCGCCAGGGATTGCCTTTTCTATAGTAAATTATTCAAAAAATAATTTTCAACTGTCGCAAATTTTAATTACGCCAGGGATTGCCTTTTCTATAGTAAATTATTCAAAAAATAATTTTATACTGTCGCAAATTTTAAATACGCCAGGGATTGCCTTTTCTATAGTAAATTATTCAAAAAATAATTTTCAACTGTCGAAAATTTTAATTACGCCAGGGATTGCCTTTTCTATAGTAAATTATTCAAAAAATAATTTTCAACTGTCGCAAATTTTAATTGCGCCAGGGATTGCCATTTCTATAGTAAATTATTCAAAAAATAATTTTTTACTGTCGCGAATTTTAATTACGCCAGGGATTGCCTTTTCTATAGTAAATTATTCAAAAAATAATTTTCAACTGTCGCAAATTTTAATTGCGCCAGGGATTGCCTTTTCTGTAGTAAATTATTCAAAAAATAATTTTCTACTGTCGCAAATTTTAATTGCGCCAGGGATTGCCTTTTCTATAGTAAAATATTCAAAAAATAATTTTTTACTGTCGCAAATTTAAATACGCCAGGGATTGCCCTTTCTATAGTAAATTTTGCAAAAAAATAATTTTTTACTGTCGCAAATTTTAAATATCCCAGGGATTGCCTTTTCTATAGTAAATTTCTCACAAATTAATTTTTTACTGTCGCAAATTTTAAATACGCCAGGGATTGCCTTTTCTATAGTAAATTTTTTCAAAAAAATAATTTTTTACTGTCGCAAATTTCAAATCCGCCAGGGATTGCCTCTTCTATAGTAAATTATTCAAAAAATAATTTTCTACTGTCGCAAATTTTAATTACGCCAGGGATTGCCTTTTCTATAGTAAACTTTTCAAAAAATAATTTTCTACTGTCGCAAATTTTAATTACGCCAGGGATTGCCTTTTCTATAGCAAATTATTCAAAAAATAATTTTCAACTGTCGCAAATTTTAATTCCGCCAGGGATTGCCTTTTCTATAGTAAATTATTCAAAAAATAATTTTTTACTGTCGCAAATTTTAATTGCACCCGGGATTGCCTTTTCTATAGTAAATTATTCAAAAAATAATTTTCAACTGTCGCAAATTTTAATTACGCCAGGGATTGCCTTTTCTATAGTAAATTATTCAAAAAATAATGTTGTACTGTCGCAAATTTTAAATACGCCAGGGATTGCCTTTTCTATAGTAAATTATTCAAAAAATAATTTTCAACTGTCGAAAATTTTAATTACGCCAGGGATTGCCTTTTCTATAGTAAATTATTCAAAAAATAATTTTCAACTGTCGCAAATTTTAATTGCGCCAGGGATTGCCATTTCTATAGTAAATTATTCAAAAAATAATTTTTTACTGTCGCAAATTTTAATTACGCCAGGGATTGCCTTTTCTATAGTAAATTATTCAAAAAATAATTTTCAACTGTCGCAAATTTTAATTGCGCCAGGGATTGCCTTTTCTATAGTAAATTATTCAAAAAATAATTTTCTACTGTCGCAAATTTTAATTGCGCCAGGGATTGCCTTTTCTATAGTAAATTATTCAAAAAATAATTTTTTACTGTCGCAAATTTTAAATACGCCAGGGATTGCCTTTTCTATAGTAAATTTTGCAAAAAAATAATTTTTTACTGTCGCAAATTTTAAATATCCCAGGGATTGCCTTTTCTATAGTAAATTTCTCACAAATTAATTTTTTACTGTCGCAAATTTTAAATACGCCAGGGATTGCCTTTTCTATAGTAAATTTTTTCAAAAAAATAATTTTTTACTGTCGCAAATTTCAAATCCGCCAGGGATTGCCTTTTCTATAGTAAATTATTCAAAAAATAATTTTCTACTGTCGCAAATTTTAATTACGCCAGGGATTGCCTTTTCTATAGTAAACTTTTCAAAAAATAATTTTCTACTGTCGCAAATTTTAATTACGCCAGGGATTGCCTTTTCTGTAGTAAATTATTCAAAAAATAATTTTCTACTGTCGCAAATTCTAATTACGCCAGGGATTGCCTTTTCTATAGTAAATTATTCAAAAAATAATTTTCTACTGTCGCAAATTTTAATTACGCCAGGGATTGCCTTTTCTATAGTAAATTATTCAAAAAATAATTTTCAACTGTCGCAAATTTTAATTACGCCAGGGATTGCCTTTTCTATAGTAAATTATTCAAAAAATAATTTTCTACTGTCGCAAATTTTAATTACGCCAGGGATTGCCTTTTCTATAGTAAATTATTCAAAAAATAATTTTCAACTGTCGCAAATTTTAATTGCGCCAGGGATTGCCTTTTCTATAGTAAATTATTCAAAAAATAATTTTTTACTGTCGCAAATTTTAATTGCGTCAGGGATTGCCTTTTCTATAGTAAATTATTCAAAAAATAATTTTCAACTGTCGCAAATTTTAATTGCGCCAGGGATTGCCTTTTCTATAGTAAATTATTCAAAAAATAATTTTTTACTGTCGCAAATTTTAATTACGCCAGGGATTGCCTTTTCTATAGTAAATTATTCAAAAAATAATTTTATACTGTCGCAAATTTTAATTACGCCAGGGATTGCCTTTTCTATAGTAAATTATTTAAAAAATAATTTTTTACTGTCGCAAATTTCAAATCCGCCAGGGATTGCCTTTTCTATAGTAAATTATTCAAAAAATAATTTTATACTGTCGCAAATTTTAATTCCGCCAGGGATTGCCTTTTCTATAGTAAATTATTCAAAAAATAATTTTTTACTGTCGCAAATTTTAAATACGCCAGGGATTGCCTTTTCTATAGTAAATTATTCAAAAAATAATTTTCAACTGTCGCAAATTTTAATTGCGCTAGGGATTGCCTTTTCTATAGTAAATTATTCAAAAAATAATTTTCAACTGTCGCAAATTTTAATTGCGCCAGGGATTGCCTTTTCTATAGTAAATTATTCAAAAAATAATTTTCAACTGTCGCAAATTATAATTACGCCAGGGATTCCCTTTTCTATAGTAAATTATTCAAAAAATAATTTTCTACTGTCGCAAATTGTAATTGCGCCAGGGATTGCCTTTTCTATAGTAAATTATTCAAAAAATAATTTTCTACTGTCGCAAATTTCAAATCCGCCAGGGATTGCCTTTTCTACAGTAAATTTTGCAAAAAAATAATTTTTTACTGTCGCAAATTTTAAATATCCCAGGGATTGCCTCTTCTATAGTAAATTTCTCACAAATTAATTTTTTACTGTCGCAAATTTTAAATAAGCCAGGAATTGCCTTTTCTATAGTAAATTATTCAAAAAATAATTTTTTACTGTCGCAAATTTCAAATCCGCCAGGGATTGCCTTTTCTATAGTAAATTATTCAAAAAATAATTTTATACTGTCGCAAATTTTAATTACGCCAGGGATTGCCTTTTCTATAGTAAATTATTCAAAAAATAATTTTCAACTGTCGCAAATTTTAAATACGCCAGGGATTGCCTTTTCTATAGTAAATTATTCAAAAAATAATTTTCTACTGTCGCAAATTTTAATTACGCCAGGGATTGCCTTTTCTATAGTAAATTATTCAAAAAATAATTTTCAACTGTCGCAAATTTTAATTACGCCAGGGATTGACTTTTCTATAGTAAATTATTCAAAAAATAATTTTCAACTGTCGCAAATTTTAATTACGCCAGGGATTGCCTTTTCTATAGTAAATTATTCAAAAATTAATTTTCTACTGTCGCAAATTTTAATTACGCCAGGGATTGCCTTTTCTATAGTAAATTATTCAAAAAATAATTTTCAACTGTCGCAAATTTTAATTGCGCCAGGGATTGCCTTTTCTATAGTAAATTTCTCACAAATTAATTTTTTACTGTCGCAAATTTTAAGTGCGCCAGGGATTGCCTTTTCTATAGTAAATTATTCAAAAAATAATTTTTTACTGTCGCAAATTTTAAATACGCCAGGGATTGCCTTTTCTATAGTAAATTTTGCAAAAAAATAATTTTTTACTGTCGCAAATTTTAAATATCCCAGGGATTGCCTTTTCTATAGTAAATTATTCAAAAAATAATTTTCAACTGTCGCAAATTTTAATTAGGCCAGGGATTGCCTTTTCTATAGTAAATTAT
This sequence comes from Dioctria linearis, assembly GCA_963930735.1. NCBI lineage: Eukaryota > Metazoa > Arthropoda > Insecta > Diptera > Asilidae > Dioctria > Dioctria linearis. The sequence goes on from CAWVNZ010001271.1 coordinate 130,015, forward strand.
TCAAAAACTAATTTTTTACTGTCGCAAATTTTAATTGCGCCAGGGATTGCCTTTTCTACAGTAAATTATTCAAAAAATAATTTTATACTGTCGCAAATTTTAAATACGCCAGGGATTGCCTTTTCTATAGTAAATTATTCAAAAAATAATTTTCAACTGTCGCAAATTTTAATTGCGCCAGGGATTGCCTTTTCTATAGTAAATTTCTCACAAATTAATTTTTTACTGTCGCAAATTTTAAGTGCGCCAGGGATTGCCTTTTCTATAGTAAATCATTCAAAAAATAATTTTTTACTGTCGCAAATTTTAAATATCCCAGGGATTGCCTTTTATATAGTAAATTTTGCAAAAAATAATTTTCAACTGTCGCAAGTTTTAATTACGCCAGGGATTGCCTTTTCTATAGTATATTATTCAAAAAATAATTTTATACTGTCGCAAATTTTAAATACGCCAGGGATTGCCTCTTCTATAGTAAATTATTCAAAAAATAATTTTCAACTGTCGCAAATTTTAATTACGCCAGGGATTGCCTTTTCTATAGTAAATTATTCAAAAAATAATTTACAACTGTCGCAAATTTTAATTGCGCCAGGGATTGCCTTTTCTATAGTAAATTATTGAAAAAATAATTTTTTACTGTCGCAAATTTTAATTACGCCAGGGATTGCCTATTCTATAGTAAATTATTCAAAAAATAATTTTCAACTGTCGCAAATTTTAAATGCGCCAGGGATTGTCTTTTCTATAGTAAATTTCTCACAAATTAATTTTTTACTGTCGCAAATTTTAAGTGCGCCAGGGATTGCCTTTTCTATAGTAAATTATTCAAAAAATAATTTTTTACTGTCGCAAATTTTAAATACGCCAGGGATTGCCTTTTCTATAGTAAATTTTGCAAAAAAATAATTTTTTACTTTCGCAAATTTTAATTGCGCCAGGGATTGCCTTTGCTACAGTAAATTATTCAAAAAATAATTTTATACTGTCGCAAATTTTAAATACGCCAGGGATTGCTTTTTCTATAGTAAATTATTCAAAAAATAATTTTCAACTGTCGCAAATTTTAATTACGCCAGGGATTGCCTTTTCTATAGTAAATTATTCAAAAAATAATTTTATACTGTCGCAAATTCTAATTACGCCAGGGATTGCCTTTTCTATAGTAAATTATTCAAAAAATAATTTTTTACTGTCGCAAATTTTAAATATCCCAGGGATTGCCTTTTCTATAGTAAATTTTTCAAAAAATAATTTTCAACTGTCGCAAATTTTAATTACGCCAGGGATTGCCTTTTCTATAGTAAATTATTCAAAAAATAATTTTATACTGTCGCAAATTTTAAATACGCCAGGGATTGCCTCTTCTATAGTAAATTATTCAAAAAATAATTTTCAACTTTCGCAAATTTTAATTACGCCAGGGATTGCCTTTTCTATAGTAAATTATTCAAAAAATAATTTACAACTGTCGCAAATTTTAATTGCGCCAGGAATTGCCTTTTCTATAGTAAATTATTCAAAAAATAATTTTTTAATTTCGCAAATTTTAATTACGCCAGGGATTGCCTTTTCTATAGTAAATTATTCAAAAAATAATTTTCAACTGTCGCAAGTTTTAATTGCGCCAGGGATTGCCTTTTGTATAGTAAATTATTCAAAAAATAATTTTCTACTGTCGCAAATTTTAATTGCGCCAGGGATTGCCTTTTCTATAGTAAATTATTCAAAAAATAATTTTTTACTGTCGCAAATTTTAAATACGCCAGGGATTGCCTTTTCTATAGTAAATTTTGCAAAAAAATAATTTTTTACTGTCGCAAATTTTAAATATCCCAGGGATTGCCTTTTCTATAGTAAATTTCTCACAAATTAATTTTTTACTGTCGCAAATTTTAAATACGCCATGGATTGCCTTTTCTATAGTAAATTTTGCAAAAAAATAATTTTTTACTGTTGCAAATTTTAAATATCCCAGGGATTGCCTTTTCTATAGTAAATTATTCAAAAAATAATTTTCAACTGTCGCAAATTTTAATTACGCCAGGGATTGCCTTTTCTATAGTAAATTATTCAAAAAATAATTTTATACTGTCGCAAATTTTAAATACGCCAGGGATTGCCTTTTCTATAGTAAATTATTCAAAAAATAATTTTCAACCGTCGAAAATTTTAATTACGCCAGGGATTGCCTTTTCTATAGTAAATTATTCAAAAAATAATTTTCAACTGTCGCAAATTTTAATTGCGCCAGGGATTGCCATTTCTATAGTAAATTATTCAAAAAATAATTTTTTACTGTCGCAAATTTTAATTACGCCAGGGATTGCCTTTTCTATAGTAAATTATTCAAAAAATAATTTTCAACTGTCGCAAATTTTAATTGCGCCAGGGATTGCCTTTTCTGTAGTAAATTATTCAAAAAATAATTTTCTACTGTCGCAAATTTTAATTGCGCCAGGGATTGCCTTTTCTATAGTAAAATATTCAAAAAATAATTTTTTACTGTCGCAAATTTTAAATACGCCAGGGATTGCCCTTTCTATAGTAAATTTTGCAAAAAAATAATTTTTTACTGTCGCAAATTTTAAATATCCCAGGGATTGCCTTTTCTATAGTAAATTTCTCACAAATTAATTTTTTACTGTCGCAAATTTTAAATACGCCAGGGATTGCCTTTTCTATAGTAAATTTTTTCAAAAAAATAATTTTTTACTGTCGCAAATTTCAAATCCGCCAGGGATTGCCTCTTCTATAGTAAATTATTCAAAAAATAATTTTCTACTGTCGCAAATTTTAATTACGCCAGGGATTGCCTTTTCTATTGTAAACTTTTCAAAAAATAATTTTCTACTGTCGCAAATTTTAATTACGCCAGGGATTGCCTTTTCTATAGCAAATTATTCAAAAAATAATTTTCAACTGTCGCAAATTTTAATTCCGCCAGGGATTGCCTTTTCTATAGTAAATTATTCAAAAAATAATTTTTTACTGTCGCAAATTTTAATTGCGCCCGGGATTGCCTTTTCTATAGTAAATTATTCAAAAAATAATTTTCAACTGTCGCAAATTTTAATTACGCCAGGGATTGCCTTTTCTATAGTAAATTATTCAAAAAATAATTTTATACTGTCGCAAATTTTAAATACGCCAGGGATTGCCTTTTCTATAGTAAATTATTCAAAAAATAATTTTCAACTGTCGAAAATTTTAATTACGCCAGGGATTGCCTTTTCTATAGTAAATTATTCAAAAAATAATTTTCAACTGTCGCAAATTTTAATTGCGCCAGGGATTGCCATTTCTATAGTAAATTATTCAAAAAATAATTTTTAACTGTCGCAAATTTTAATTACGCCAGGGATTGCCTATTCTATAGTAAATTATTCAAAAAATAATTTTCAACTGTCGCAAATTTTAATTGCGCCAGGGATTGCCTTTTCTATAGTAAATTATTCAAAAAATAATTTTCTACTGTCGCAAATTTTAATAGCGCCAGGGATTGCCTTTTCTATAGTAAATTATTCAAAAAATAATTTTTTACTGTCGCAAATTTTAAATACGCCAGGGATTGCCTTTTCTATAGTAAATTTTGCAAAAAAATAATTTTTTACTGTCGCAAATTTTAAATATCCCAGGGATTGCCTTTTCTATAGTAAATTTCTCACAAATTAATTTTTTACTGTCGCAAATTTTAAATACGCCAGGGATTGCCTTTTCTATAGTAAATTTTTTCAAAAAAATAATTTTTTACTGTCGCAAATTTCAAATCAGCCAGGGATTGCCTTTTCTATAGTAAATTATTCAAAAAATAATTTTCTACTGTCGCAAATTTTAATTACGCCAGGGATTGCCTTTTCTATAGTAAACTTTTCAAAAAATAATTTTCTACTGTCGCAAATTTTAATTACGCCAGGGATTGCCTTTTCTGTAGTAAATTATTCAAAAAATAATTTTCTACTGTCGCAAATTTTAATTACGCCAGGGATTGCCTTTTCTATAGTAAATTATTCAAAAAATAATTTTCTACTGTCGCAAATTTTAATTACGCCAGGGATTGCCTTTTCTATAGTAAATTATTCAGAAAATAATTTTCTACTGTCGCAAATTTTAATTACGCCAGGGATTGCCTTTTCTATAGTAAATTATTCAAAAAATAATTTTTTACTGTCGCAAATTTTAATTGCGCCAGGGATTGCCTTTTCTATAGTAAATTATTCAAAAAATAATTTTCAACTGTCGCAAATTTTAATTGCGCCAGGGATTGCCTTTTCTATAGTAAATTATTCAAAAAATAATTTTTTACTGTCGCAAATTTTAATTACGCCAGGGATTGCCTTTTCTATAGTAAATTATTCAAAAAATAATTTTATACTGTCGCAAATTTTAATTACGCCAGGGATTGCCTTTTCTATAGTAAATTATTTAAAAAATAATTTTTTACTGTCGCAAATTTCAAATCCGCCAGGGATTGCCTTTCTATAGTAAATTATTCAAAAAATAATTTTATACTGTCGCAAATTTTAATTCCGCCAGGGATTGCCTTTTCTATAGTAAATTATTCAAAAAATAATTTTTTACTGTCGCAAATTTTAAATACGCCAGGGATTGCCTTTTCTATAGTAAATTATTCAAAAAATAATTTTCAACTGTCGCAAATTTTAATTGCGCCAGGGATTGCCTTTTCTATAGTAAATTATTCAAAAAATAATTTTCTACTGTCGCAAATTTTAATTACGCCAGGGATTGCCTTTTCTATAGTAAATTATTCAGAAAATAATTTTCTACTGTCGCAAATTTTAATTACGCCAGGGATTGCCTTTTCTATAGTAAATTATTCAAAAAATAATTTTTTACTGTCGCAAATTTTAATTGCGCCAGGGATTGCCTTTTCTATAGTAAATTATTCAAAAAATAATTTTCAACTGTCGCAAATTTTAATTGCGCCAGGGATTGCCTTTTCTATAGTAAATTATTCAAAAAATAATTTTTTACTGTCGCAAATTTTAATTACGCCAGGGATTGCCTTTTCTATAGTAAATTATTCAAAAAATAATTTTATACTGTCGCAAATTTTAATTACGCCAGGGATTGCCTTTTCTATAGTAAATTATTTAAAAAATAATTTTTTACTGTCGCAAATTTCAAATCCGCCAGGGATTGCCTTTCTATAGTAAATTATTCAAAAAATAATTTTATACTGTCGCAAATTTTAATTCCGCCAGGGATTGCCTTTTCTATAGTAAATTATACAAAAAATAATTTTTTACTGTCGCAAATTTTAAATATGCCAGGGATTGCCTTTTCTATAGTAAATTATTCAAAAAATAATTTTCAACTGTCGCAAATTTTAATTGCGCCAGGGATTGCCTTTTCTATAGTAAATTATTCAAAAAATAATTTTCAACTGTCGCAAATTTTAATTGCGCCAGGGATTGCCTTTTCTATAGTAAATTATTCAAAAAATAATTTTCAACTGTCGCAAATTATAATTACGCCAGGGATTGCCTTTTCTATAGTAAATTATTCAAAAAATAATTTTCTACTGTCGCAAATTGTAATTGCGCCAGGGATTGCCTTTTCTATAGTAAATTATTCAAAAAATAATTTTCTACTGTCGCAAATTTCAAATCCGCCAGGGATTGCCTTTTCTATAGTAAATTTTGCAAAAAAATAATTTTTTACTGTCGCAAATTTTAAATATCCCAGGGAATGCCTCTTCTATAGTAAATTTCTCACAAATTAATTTTTTACTGTCGCAAATTTTAAATAAGCCAGGAATTGCCTTTTCTATAGTAAATTATTCAAAAAATAATTTTTTACTGTCGCAAATTTCAAATCCGCCAGGGATTGCCTTTTCTATAGTAAATTATTCAAAAAATAATTTTATACTGTCGCAAATTTTAATTACGCCAGGGATTGCCTTTTCTATAGTAAATTATTCAAAAAATAATTTTCAACTGTCGCAAATTTTAAATACGCCAGGGATTGCCTTTTCTATAGTAAATTATTCAAAAAATAATTTTCTACTGTCGCAAATTTTAATTACGCCAGGGATTGCCTTTTCTATAGTAAATTATTCAAAAATAATTTTCAACTGTCGCAAATTTTAATTACGCCAGGGATTGACTTTTCTATAGTAAATTATTCAAAAAATAATTTTCAACTGTCGCAAATTTTAATTACGCCAGGGATTGCCTTTTCTATAGTAAATTATTCAAAAATTAATTTTCTACTGTCGCAAATTTTAATTACGCCAGGGATTGCCTTTTCTATAGTAAATTATTCAAAAAATAATTTTCAACTGTCGCAAATTTTAATTGCGCCAGGGATTGCCTTTTCTATAGTAAATTTCTCACAAATTAATTTTTTACTGTCGCAAATTTTAAGTGCGCCAGGGATTGCCTTTTCTATAGTAAATTATTCAAAAAATAATTTTTTACTGTCGCAAATTTTAAATACGCCAGGGATTGCCTTTTCTATAGTAAATTTTGCAAAAAAATAATTTTTTACTGTCGCAAATTTTAAATATCCCAGGGATTGCCTTTTCTATAGTAAATTATTCAAAAAATAATTTTCAACTGTCGCAAATTTTAATTAGGCCAGGGATTGCCTTTTCTATAGTAAATTATTCAAAAACTAATTTTTTACTGTCGCAAATTTTAATTGCGCCAGGGATTGCCTTTTCTACAGTAAATTATTCAAAAAATAATTTTATACTGTCGCAAATTTTAAATACGCCAGGGATTGCCTTTTCTATAGTAAATTATTCAAAAAATAATTTTCAACTTTCGCAAATTTTAATTACGCCAGGGATTGCCTTTTCTATAGTAAATTATTCAAAAAATAATTTTATACTGTCGCAAATTTTAATTACGCCAGGGATTGCCTTTTCTATAGTAAATCATTCAAAAAATAATTTTTTACTGTCGCAAATTTTAAATATCCCAGGGATTGCCTTTTATATAGTAAATTTTGCAAAAAATAATTTTCAACTGTCGCAAGTTTTAATTACGCCAGGGATTGCCTTTTCTATAGTAAATTATTCAAAAAATAATTTTATACTGTCGCAAATTTTAAATACGCCAGGGATTGCCTCTTCTATAGTAAATTATTCAAAAAATAATTTTCAACTGTCGCAAATTTTAATTACGCCAGGGATTGCCTTTTCTATAGTAAATTATTCAAAAAATAATTTACAACTGTCGCAAATTTTAATTGCGCCAGGGATTGCCTTTTCTATAGTAAATTATTCAAAAAATAATTTTTTACTGTCGCAAATTTTAATTACGCCAGGGATTGCCTATTCTATAGTAAATTATTCAAAAAATAATTTTCAACTGTCGCAAATTTTAATTGCGCCAGGGATTGTCTTTTCTATAGTAAATTTCTCACAAATTAATTTTTTACTGTCGCAAATTTTAAGTGCGCCAGGGATTGCCTTTTCTATAGTAAATTATTCAAAAAATAATTTTTTACTGTCGCAAATTTTAAATACGCCAGGGATTGCCTTTTCTATAGTAAATTTTGCAAAAAAATAATTTTTTACTGTCGCAAATTTTAATTGCGCCAGGGATTGCCTTTTCTACAGTAAATTATTCAAAAAATAATTTTATACTGTCGCAAATTTTAAATACGCCAGGGATTGCTTTTTCTATAGTAAATTATTCAAAAAATAATTTTCAACTGTCGCAAATTTTAATTACGCCAGGGATTGCCTTTTCTATAGTAAATTATTCAAAAAATAATTTTATACTGTCGCAAATTCTAATTACGCCAGGGATTGCCTTTTCTATAGTAAATTATTCAAAAAATAATTTTTTACTGTCGCAAATTTTAAATATCCCAGGGATTGCCTTTTCTATAGTAAATTTTTCAAAAAATAATTTTCAACTGTCGCAAATTTTAATTACGCCAGGGATTGCCTTTTCTATAGTAAATTATTCAAAAAATAATTTTATACTGTCGCAAATTTTAAATACGCCAGGGATTGCCTCTTCTATAGTAAATTATTCAAAAAATAATTTTCAACTGTCGCAAATTTTTATTACGCCAGGGATTGCCTTTTCTATAGTAAATTATTCAAAAAATAATTTACAACTGTCGCAAATTTTAATTGCGCCAGGAATTGCCTTTTCTATAGTAAATTATTCAAAAAATAATTTTTTAATTTCGCAAATTTTAATTACGCCAGGGATTGCCTTTTCTATAGTAAATTATTCAAAAAATAATTTTCAACTGTCGCAAATTTTAATTGCGCCAGGGATTGCCTTTTGTATAGTAAATTATTCAAAAAATAATTTTCTACTGTCGCAAATTTTAATTGCGCCAGGGATTGCCTTTTCTATAGTAAATTATTCAAAAAATAATTTTTTACTGTCGCAAATTTTAAATATCCCAGGGATTGCCTTTTCTATAGTAAATTTCTCACAAATTAATTTTTTACTGTCGCAAATTTTAAATACGCCAGGGATTGCCTTTTCTATAGTAAATTTTGCAAAAAAATAATTTTTTACTGTTGCAAATTTTAAATATCCCAGGATTGCCTTTTCTATAGTAAATTATTCAAAAAATAATTTTATACTGTCGCAAATTTTAATTACGCCAGGGATTGCCTTTTCTATAGTAAATTATTAAAAAAATAATTTTCAACTGTCGCAAATTTTAATTACGCCAGGGATTGCCTTTTCTATAGTAAATTATTCAAAAAATAATTTTCAACTGTCGCAAATTTTAATTACGCCAGGGATTGCCTTTTCTGTAGTAAATTATTCAAAAAATAATTTTATACTGTCGCAAATTTTAAGTGCGCCAGGGATTGCCTTTTCTATAGTAAATTATTCAAAAAATAATTGTCTACTGTCGCAAATTTTAATTACGCCAGGGATTGCCTTTTCTATAGTAAATTATTCAAAAAAACAATTTTCTACTGTCGCAAATTTTAATTACGCCAGGGATTGCCTTTTCTATAGTAAATTATTCAAAAAATAATTTTCTACTGTCGCAAATTTTAATTACGCCAGGGATTGCCTTTTCTATAGTAAATTATTCAAAAAATAATTTTATACTGTCGCAAATTTTAAATACGCCAGGGATTGCCTTTTCTATAGTAAATTATTCAAAAAATAATTTTCAACTGTCGCAAATTTTAATTACGCCAGGGATTGCCTTTTCTATAGTAAATTATTCAAAAATAATTTTCAACTGTCGCAAATTTTAATTGCGCCAGGGATTGCCATTTCTATAGTAAATTATTCAAAAAATAATTTTTTACTGTCGCAAATTTTAATTACGCCAGGGATTGCCTTTTCTATAGTAAATTATTCAAACAATAATTTTCAACTGTTGCAAATTTTAATTGCGCCAGGGATTGCCTTTTCTATAGTAAATTATTCAAAAAATAATTTTCTACTGTCGCAAATTTTAATTGCGCCAGGGATTGCCTTTTCTATAGTAAATTATTCAAAAAATAATTTTTTACTGTCGCAAATTTTAAATACGCCAGGGATTGCCTTTTCTATAGTAAATTTTGCAAAAAAATAATTTTTTACTGTCGCAAATTTTAAATATCCCAGGGATTGCCTTTTCTATAGTAAATTTCTCACAAATTAATTTTTTACTGTCGCAAATTTTAAATACGCCAGAGATTGCCTTTTGTATAGTAAATTTTGCAAAAAATAATTTTTTACTGTCGCAAATTTTAAATATCCCAGGGATTGCCTTTTCTATAGTAAATTTTTCAAAAAATAATTTTCAACTGTCGCAAATTTTAATTACGCCAGGGATTGCCTTTTCTATAGTAAATTATTCAAAAAATAATTTTCAACTGTCGCAAATTTTAATTACGCCAGGGATTGCCTTTTCTATAGTAAATTATTCAAAAAATAATCTTCTACTGTCGCAAATTTCAAATCCGCCAGGGATTGCCTTTTCTATAGTAAATTATTCAAAAAATAATTTTCAACTGTCGCAAATTTTAATTTCGCCAGGGATTGCCTTTTCTATAGTAAATTATTCAAAAAATAATTTTATACTGTCGCAAATTTTAAGTGCGCCAGGGATTGCCTTTTCTATAGTAAATTATTCAAAAAATAATTTTTTACTGTCGCAAATTTCAAATCCGCCAGGGATTGCCTTTTCTATAGTAAATTATTCAAAAAATAATTTTCTACTGTCGCAAATTTTAATTACGCCAGGGATTGCCTTTTCTATAGTAAACTTTTCAAAAAATAATTTTCTACTGTCGCAAATTTTAATTACGCCAGGGATTGCCTTTTCTATAGTAAATTATTCAAAAAATAATTTTCAACTGTCGCAAATTTTAATTGCGCCAGGGATTGCCTTTTCTATAGTAAATTATTCAAAAAATAATTTTTTACTGTCGCAAATTTTAAGTGGGCCAGGGATTGCCTTTTCTATAGTAAATAATTCAAAAAATAATTTTCTACTGTCGCAAATTTTAATTACGCCAGGGATTGCCTTTTCTATAGTAAATTATTCAAAAAATAATTTTCAACTGTCGCAAATTTTAATTGCGCCAGGGATTGCCTTTTCTATTGTAAATTATTCAAAAATAATTTTTTACTGTCGCAAATTTTAAGTGCGCCAGGGATTGCCTTTTCTATAGTAAATAATTCAAAAAATAATTTTCTACTGTCGCAAATTTCAAATCCGCCAGGGATTGCCTTTTCTATAGTAAATTATTCAAAAAATAATTTTCAACTGTCGCAAATTTTAATTACGCCAGGGATTGCCTTTTCTATAGTAAATTATTCAAAAAATAATTTTATACTGTCGCAAATTTTAAGTGCGCCAGGGTTTGCCTTTTCTATAGTAAATTATTCAAAAAATAATTTTATACTGTCACAAATTTTAATTGCGCCAGGGATTGCCTTTCCTATAGTAAATTATTCAAAAAATAATTTTCAACTGTCGCAAATTTTAATTGCGCCAGGGATTGCCTTTTCTATAGTAAATTATTCAAAAAATAATTTTTTTACTGTCGCAAATTTTAATTACGCCAGGGATTGCCTTTTCTATAGTAAATTATTCAAAAAATAATTTTATACTGTCGCAAATTTTAATTACGCCAGGGATTGCCTTTTCTATAGTAAATTATTCAAAAAATAATTTTCAACTGTCGCAAATTTTAAATCCGCCAGGGATTGCCTTTTCTATAGTAAATTATTCAAAAAATAATTTTCAACTGTCGCAAATTTTAATTACGCCAGGGATTGCCTTTTCTATAGTAAATTATTCAAAAAATAATTTTCTACTCTCGCAAATTTTAAATATCCCAGGAATTGCCTTTTCTATAGTAAATAATTCAAAAAATAATTTTCTACTGTCGCAAATTTCAAATCCGCCAGGGATTGCCTTTTCTATAGTAAATTATTCAAAAAATAATTTTCAACTGTCGCAAATTTTAATTGCGCCAGGGATTGCCTTTTCTATAGTAAATTATTCAAAAAATAATTTTCTACTGTCGCAAATTTTAATTCCGTAAGGAATTGCCTTTTCTATAGTAAATTATTCAAAAAATAATTTTCTACTGTCGCAAATTTTAATTACGGCAGGGATTGCCTTTTCTATAGTAAATTATTCAAAAAATAATTTTCAACTGTCGCAAATTTTAATTGCGCCAGGGATTGTCATTTCTATTGTAAATTATTCATAAAATAATTTTCAACTGTCGCAAATTTTAATTGCGCCAGGGATTGCCTTTTCTATAGTAAATTATTCAAAAAATAATTTTATACTGTCGCAAATTTTAATTACGCCAGGGATTGCCTTTTCTATAGTAAATTATTCAAAAAATAATTTTCAACTGTCGCAAATTTTATTGCGCCAGGGATTGCCTTTTCTATAGTAAATTATTCATAAAATAATTTTCAACTGTCGCAAATTTTATTTACGCCAGGGATTGCCTTTTCTATAGTAAATTATTCAAAAAATAATTTTCAACTGTCGCAAATTTTAATTACGCCAGGGATTGCCTTTTCTATAGTAAATTATTCAAAAAATAATTTTCAACTGTCGCAAATTTTAATTGCGCCAGGGATTACCTTTTCTATAGTAAATTATTCAAAAAATAATTTTCAACTGTCGCAAATTTTAATTGCGCCAGGGATTGCCTTTTCTATAGTAAATTATTCAAAAAATAATTTTCTACTGTCGCAAATTTCAAATCCACCAGGGATTGCCTTTTCTATAGTAAATTTTTCAAAAAATAATTTTTTACTGTCGCAAATTTTAAATATACCAGGGATTGCCTTTTCTATAGTAAATTATTCAAAAAATAATTTTCTACTGTCGAAAATTTTAATTACGCCAGGGATTGCCTTTTCTATAGTAAATTATTCAAAAAATAATTTTCAACTGTCGCAAATTTTAATTGCGCCAGGGATTGCCTTTTCTATAGTAAATTATTCATAAAATAATTTTCAACTGTCGCAAATTTTATTTACGCCAGGGATTGCCTTTTCTATAGTAAATTATTCAAAAAATAATTTTCAACTGTCGCAAATTTTAATTACGCCAGGGATTGCCTTTTCTATAGTAAATTATTCAAAAAATAATTTTCAACTGTCGCAAATTTTAATTGCGCCAGGGATTGCCTTTTCTATAGTAAATTATTCAAAAAATAATTTTCAACTGTCGCAAATTTTAATTGCGCCAGGGATTGCCTTTTCTATAGTAAATTATTCAAAAAATAATTTTCTACTGTCGCAAATTTCAAATCCGCCAGGGATTGCCTTTTCTATAGTAAATTATTCAAACAATAATTTTCAACTGTCGCAAATTTTAATTACGCCAGGGATTGCCTTTTCTATAGTAAATTATTCAAAAAATAATTTTATACTGTCGCAAATTTTAAGTGCGCCAGGGATTGCCTTTTCTATAGTAAATTATTCAAAAAATAATTTTATACTGTCGCAAATTTTAATTGCGCCAGGGATTGCCTTTTCTACAGTAAATTTTTCAAAATATTAATTTTTTACTGTCGCAAATTTTAATTACGCCAGGGATTGCCTTTTCTATAGTAAATTATTCAAAAAATAATTTTCAACTGTCGCAAATTTCAAATCCGCCAGGGATTGCCTTTTCTATAGTAAATTATTCAAAAAATAATTTTATACTGTCGCAAATTTTAATTGCGCCAGGGATTGCCTTTTCTATAGTAAATTATTCAAAAAATAATTTTTTACTGTCGCAAATTTTAAATATCCCAGGGATTGCCTTTTCTATAGTAAATTATTCAAAAAATAATTTTCAACTGTCGCAAATTTTAATTGCGCCAGGGATTGCCTTTTCTATAGTAAATTATTCAAAAAATAATTTTCTACTGTCGCAAATTTCAAATCCGCCAGGTATTGCCTTTTCTATAGTAAATTTTTCAAAAAATAATTTTTACTGTCGCAAATTTTAAATATCCCAGGGATTGCCTTTTCTATAGTAAATTATTCAAAAAATAATTTTCTACTGTCGCAAATTTTAATTACGCCAGGAATTGCCTTTTCTATAGTAAATTATTCAAAAAATAATTTTCTACTGTCGCAAATTTTAATTACGCCAGGGATTGCCTTTTTAATAGTAAATTATTCAAAAAATAATTTTCAACTGTCGCAAATTTTAATTACGCCAGGGATTGCCTTTTCTATAGTAAATTATTCAAAAAATAATTTTCTACTGTCGCAAATTTTAATTACGCCAGGGATTGCCTTTTCTATAGTAAATTATTCAAAAAATAATTTTCAACTGTCGCAAATTTTAATTACGCCAGGGATTGCCTTTTCTATAGTAAATTATTCAAAAAATAATTTTCTACTGTCGCAAATTTCAAATCCGCCAGGGATTGCCTTTTCTATAGTAAATTATTCAAAAAATAATTTTCAACTGTCGCAAATTTTAATTACGCCAGGGATTGCCTTTTCTATAGTAAATTATTCAAAAAATAATTTTATACTGTCGCAAATTTTAAGTGCGCCAGGGATTGCCTTTTCTATAGTAAATTATTCAAAAAATAATTTTCTACTGTCGCAAATTTTAATTACGCCAGGGATTGCCTTTTTTATAGTAAATTTTTCAAAAAATAATTTTTTACTGTCGCAAATTTTAATTACGCCAGGGATTGCCTTTTATATAGTAAATTATTCAAAAAATAATTTTCAACTGTCGCAAATTTTAATTACGCCAGGGATTGCCTTTTCTATAGTAAATTATTCAAAAAATAATTTAATACTGTCGCAAATTTTAATTACGCCAGGGATTGCCTCTTCTATAGTAAATTATTCAAAATATAATTTTTTACTGTCGCAAATTTTAAGTGTGCCAGGGATTGCCTTTTCTATAGTAAATTATTCAAAAAATAATTTTCAACTGTCGCAAAATTTAATTGCGCCAGGGATTGCCTTTTCTATAGTAAATTATTCAAAAAAATAATTTTTTACTGTCGCAAATTTTAATTACGCCAGGGATTGCCTTTTCTATAGTAAATTATTCAAAAAATAATTTTCAACTGTCGCAAATTTCAAATCCGCCAAAAATATTTTTTTACTATCGCAAGTTTTAATTGCGCCAGGGATTGCCTTTTCTACAGTAAATTTTTCAAAATATTAATTTTTTACTGTCGCAAATTTTAAATATCCCAGGGATTGCCTTTTCTATAGTAAATTATTCAAAAAATAATTTTCAACTGTCGCAAATTTTAATTGCGCCAGGGATTGCCTTTTCTATAGTAAATTATTCAAAAAATAATTTTCTACTGTCGCAAATTTTAATTACGCCAGGGATTGCCTTTTCTATAGTAAATTATTCAAAAAATAATTTTCAACTGTCGCAAATTTTAATTACGCCAGGGATTGCCTTTTCTATAGTAAATTATTCAAAAAATAATTTTTTACTGTCGCAAATTTTAGATACGCCAGGGATTGCCTTTTCTATAGTAAATTATTCAAAAAATAATTTTCAACTGTCGCAAATTTTAATTGCGCCAGGGATTGCCTTTTCTATAGTAAATTATTCAAAAAATAATTTTTTACTGTCGCAAATTTCAAATCCGCCAAGGGTTGCCTTTTCTATAGTAAATTATTCAAAAAATAATTTTCTACTGTCGCAAATTTTAATTACGCCAGGGATTGCCTTTTCTATAGTAAACTTTTCAAAAAATAATTTTCTACTGTCGCAAATTTTAATTACGCCAGGGATTGCCTTTTCTATATTAAATTATTCAAAAAATAATTTTCAACTATCGCAAATTTTAATTGCGCCAGGGATTGCCTTTTCTATAGTAAATTATTCAAAAAATAATTTTTTACTGTCGCAAATTTTAATTACGCCAGGGATTGCCTTTTCTATAGTAAATTATTCAAAAAATAATTTTCAACTATCGCAAATTTTAAGTGCGCCAGGGATTGCCTTTTCTATAGTAAATTATTCAAAAAATAATTTTTTACTATCGCAAGTTTTAACTACGCCAGGGATTGCCTTTTCTATAGTAAATTATACAAAAAATAATTTTTTACTGTCGCAAATTTTAATTGCGCCAGGGATTGCCTTTTCTATAGTAAATTATTCAAAAATAATTTTTTTACTGTCGCAAATTTTAATTGCGCCAGGGATTGCCTTTTCTACAGTAAATTTTTCAAAATATTAATTTTTTACTGTCTCAAATTTTAAATACGCCAGGGATTGCCTTTTCTATAGTAAATTATTCAAAAAATAATTTTCAACTGTCGCAAATTTTAAATACGCCAGGGATTGCCTTTTCTATAGTAAATTATTCAAAAAATAATTTTCTACTGTCGCAAATTTTAATTACGCCAGGGATTGCCTTTTCTATAGTAAATTATTCAAAAAATAATTTTCAACTGTCGCAAATTTTAATTACGCCAGGGATTGCCTTTTCTATAGTAAATTATTCAAAAAATAATTTTTTACTGTCGCAAATTTCAAATCCGCCAGGGATTGCCTTTTCTGTTGTAAATTATTCAAAAAATAATTTTTTATTGTCGCAAATTTTAAGTGCGCCAGGGATTGCCTTTTCTATAGTAAATTATTCAAAAAATAATTTTCTACTGTCGCAAATTTTAATTACGCCAGGGATTGCCTTTTCTATAGTAAATTATTCAAAAAATAATTTTCTACTGTCGCAAATTTTAATTACGCCAGGGATTGCCTTTTCTATAGTAAATTATTCAAAAAATAATTTTCAACTGTCGCAAATTTTAATTACGCCAGGGATTGCCTTTTCTATAGTAAATTATTCAAAAAATAATTTTCAACTGTCGCAAATTTTAATTACGCCAGGGATTGCCTTTTCTATAGTAAATTATTCAAAAAATAATTTTTTACTGTCGCAAATTTTAGATACGCCAGGGATTGCCTTTCTATAGTAAATTATTCAAAAAATAATTTTCAACTGTCGCAAATTTTAATTGCGCCAGGGATTGCCTTTTCTATAGTAAATTATTCAAAAAATAATTTTTTACTGTCGCAAATTTCAAATCCGCCAAGGGTTGCCTTTTCTATAGTAAATTATTCAAAAAATAATTTTCTACTGTCCCAAATTTTAATTACGCCAGGGATTGCCTTTTCTATAGTAAACTTTTCAAAAAATAATTTTCTACTGTCGCAAATTTTAATTACGCCAGGGATTGCCTTTTCTATAGTAAATTATTCAAAAAATAATTTTCTACTGTCGCAAATTTTAATTACGCCAGGGATTGCCTTTTCTATAGTAAATTATTCAAAAAATAATTTTCAACTATCGCAAATTTTAAGTGCGCCAGGGATTGCCTTTTTTATAGTAAATTATTCAAAAAATAATTTTTTACTATCGCAAGTTTTAATTACGCCAGGGATTGCCTTTTCTATAGTAAATTATTCAAAAAATAATTTTCAACTGTCGCAAATTTTAACTGCGCCAGGGATTGCCTTTTCTATAGTAAATTATTCAAAAAATAATTTTTTACTGTCGCAAATTTTAATTGCGCCAGGGATTGCCTTTTCTACAGTAAATTTTTCAAAATATTAATTTTTTACTGTCTCAAATTTTAAATACGCCAGGGATTGCCTTTTCTATAGTAAATTATTCAAAAAATAATTTTCAACTGTCGCAAATTTTAAATACGCCAGGGATTGCCTTTTCTATAGTAAATTATTCAAAAAATAATTTTCTACTGTCGCAAATTTTAATTACGCCAGGGATTGCCTTTTCTATTGTAAATTATTCAAAAAATAATTTTCAACTGTCGCAAATTTTAATTACGCCAGGGATTGCCTTTTCTATAGTAAATTATTCAAAAAATAATTTTTTACGGTCGCAAATTTCAAATCCGCCAGGGATTGCCTTTTCTGTAGTAAATTATTCAAAAAATAATTTTTTACTGTCGCAAATTTTAAGTGCGCCAGGGATTGCCTTTTCTATAGTAAATTATTCAAAAAATAATTTTCTATTGTCGCAAATTTTAATTACGCCAGGGATTGCTTTTTCTATAGTAAATTATTCAAAAAATAATTTTCTACTGTCGCAAATTTTAATTACGCCAGGGATTGCCTTTTCTATAGTAAATTATTCAAAAAATAATTTTCAACTATCGCAAATTTTAAGTGCGCCAGGGATTGCCTTTTCTATAGTAAATTATTCAAAAAATAATTTTTTACTATCGCAAGTTTTAATTACGCCAGGGATTGCCTTTTCTATAGTAAATTATTCAAAAATAATTTTTTACTGTCGCAAATTTTAATTACGCCAGGGATTGCCTTTTCTATAGTAAATTATTCAAAAAATAATTTTCAACTGTCGCAAATTTTAATTGCGCCAGGGATTGCCTTTTCTATAGTAAATTATTCAAAAAATAATTTTTTACTTTCGCAAATTTTAAGTGCGCCAGGGATTGCCTTTTCTATAGTAAATTATTCAAAAAATAATTTTATACTGTCGCAAATTTTAATTGCGCCAGGGATTGCCTTTTCTATAGTAAATTATTCAAAAAATTATTTTTTACTATCGCAAGTTTTAATTACGCCAGGTATTGCCTTTTCTATAGTAAATTATTCAAAAAATAATTTTATACTGTCGCAAATTTCAATTGCGCCAGGGATTGCCTTTTCTATAGTAAATTATTCAAAAAATAATTTTCTACTGTCGCAAATTTTAATTACGCCAGGGATTGCCTTTTCTATAGTAAATTATTCAAAAAATAATTTTATACTGTCGCAAATTTTAATTACGCCAGGGATTGCCTTTTCTATAGTAAATTATTCAAAAAATAATTTTTTACTGTCGCAAATTTTAATTGCGCCAGGGATTGCCTTTTCTATAGTAAATTATTCAAAAAATAATTTTCTACTGTCGCAAATTTTAATTACGGCAGGGATTGCCTTTTCTATAGTAAATTATTCAAAAAATAATTTTTTACTGTCGCAAATTTTAAATACGCCAGGGATTGCCTTTTCTATAGTAAATTATTCAAAAAATAATTTTCAACTGACGCAAATTTTAAATACGCCAGGGATTGCCTTTTCTATAGTAAATTATTCAAAAAATAATTTTATACTGTCGCAAATTTTAATTACGCCAGGGATTGCCTTTTCTATAGTAAATTATTCAAAAAATAATTTTTTACTGTCGCAAATTTTAATTGTGTCAGGGATTGCCTTTTCTATAGTAAATTATTCAAAAAATAATTTTTTACTGTCGCAAATTTTAATTGCGCCAGGGATTGCCTTTTCTATAGTAAATTATTCAAAAAATAATTTTCTACTGTCGCAAATTTTAATTACGCCAGGGATTGCCTTTTCTATAGTAAATTATTCAAAAAATAATTTTTTACTCTCGCAAATTTTAAATACGCCAGGGATTGCCTTTTCTATAGTAAATTATTCAAAAAATAATTTTATACTGTCGCAAATTTTAAGTGCGCCAGGCATTGCCTTTTCTATAGTAAATTTTGCAAAAAATAATTTTCTACTGTCGCAAATTTTAATTGCACCAGGGATTGCCTTTTCTATAGTAAATTAGTCAAAAAATAATTTTTTACTGTCGCAAATTTTAATTACGCCAGGGATTGCCTTTTCTATAGTAAATTATTCAAAAAATAATTTTTTACTATCGCAAGTTTTAATTACGCCAGGGATTGCCTTTTCTATAGTAAATTATTCAAAAAATAATTTTATACTGTCGCAAATTTTAATTACGCCAGGGATTGCCTTTTCTATAGTAAATTATTCAAAAAATAATTTTCTGCTGTCGCAAATTTTAATTACGCCAGGGATTGCCTTTTCTATAGTAAATTATTCAAAAAATAATTTTCAACTGTCGCAAATTTTAATTGCGCCAGGGATTGCCTTTTCTATAGTAAATTATTCAAAAAATAATTTTTTACTGTCGCAAATTTTAATTGTGCCAGGGATTGCCTTTTCTACAGTAAATTATTCAAAAAAAATTTTATACTGTCGCAAATTTTAATTGCGCCAGGGATTGCCTTTTCTATAGTAAATTATTCAAAAAATAATTTTCTACTGTCGCAAATTTTAATTACGCCAGGGATTGCCTTTTCTATAGTAAATTATTCAAAAAATAATTTTTTACTATCGCAAGTTTTAATTACGCCAGGGATTGCCATTTCTATAGCAAATTATTCAAAAAGTAATTTTCAACTGTCGCAAATTTTAATTGCGCCAGGGATTGCCTTTTATATAGTAAATTATTCAAAAAATAATTTTATACTGTCGCAAATTTGAATTGCGCCAGGGATTGCCTTTTCTATAGTAAATTATTCAAAAAATAATTTTTTACTGTCGCAAATTTTAAATACGCCAGGGATTGCCTTTTCTATAGTAAATTTTGCAAAAAAATAATTTTTTACTATCGCAAGTTTTAATTGCGCCAGGGATTGCCTTTTCTATAGTAAATTATTCAAAAAATAATTTTATACTGTCGCAAATTTTAATTACGCCAGGGATTGCCTTTTCTATAGTAAATTATTAAAAAAATAATTTTCCACTGTCGCAAATTTTAATTACGCCAGGGATTGCCTTTTCTATAGTAAATTATTCAAAAAATAATTTTCTACTGTCGCAAATTTCAAATCCGCCAGGGATTGCCTTTTCTATAGTAAATTATTCAAAAAATAATTTTCAACTGTCGCAAATTTTAATTACGCCAGGGATTGCCTTTTCTATAGTAAATTATTTAAAAAATAATTTTATACTGTCGCAAATTTTAAGTGCGCCAGGGATTGCCTTTTCTATAGTAAATTATTCAAAAAATAATTTTCTACTGTCGCAAATTTTAATTACGCCAGGGATTGCCTTTTCTATAGTAAATTATTCAAAAAATAATTTTTTACTGTCGCAAATTTTAAGTGCGCCAGGGATTGCCTTTTCTATAGTAAATTATTCAAAAAATAATTTTTTACTGTCGCAAATTTTAAATACGCCAGGGATTGCCTTTTCTATAGTAAATTATTCAAAAAATAATTTTCTACTGTCGCAAATTTTAATTACGCCAGGGATTGCCTTTTCTATAGTAAATTATTCAAAAAATAATTTTTTACTGTCGCAAATTTTAAGTGCGCCAGGGATTGCCTTTTCTATAGCAAATTATTCAAAAAATAATTTTTTACTGTCGCAAATTTTAAATACGCCAGGGATTGCCTTTTCTATAGTAAATTATTCAAAAAATAATTTTATACTGTCGCAAATTTTAATTGCACCAGGGATTGCCTCTTCTATAGTAAATTATTCAAAAATTAATTTTTTACTGTCGCAAATTTTAAATACGCCAGGGATTGCCTTTTCTATAGTAAATTATTCAAAAAATAATTTTCAACTGTCGCAAATTTTAATTACGCCAGGGATTGCGTTTTCTATAGTAAATTATTCAAAAAATAATTTTCTACTGTCGCAAATTTTAAGTGCGCCAGGGATTGCCTTTTCTATATTAAATTATTCAAAAAATAATTTTCTACTGTCGCAAATTTTAATTGCGCCAGGGATTGCCTTTTCTATAGTAAATTATTCAAAAATTAATTTTTTACTGTCGCAAATTTTAATTACGCCAGGGATTGCCTTTTCTATAGTAAATTATTCAAAAAATAATTTTTTACTGTCGCAAATTTCAAATCCGCCAGGGATTGCCTTTTCTATAGTAAATTATTCAAAAAATAATTTTCAACTGTCGCAAATTTTAATTACGCCAGGGATTGCCTTTTCTATAGTAAATTATTCAAAAATTAATTTTTTACTGTCGCAAATTTTAATTACGCCAGGGATTGCCTTTTCTATAGTAAATTATTCAAAAAATAATTTTCTACTGTCGCAAATTTCAAATCCGCCAGGGATTGCCTTTTCTATAGTAAATTATTCAAAAAATAATTTTTTACTGTCGCAAATTGTAATTGCGCCAGGGATTGCCTTTTCTATAGTAAATTATTCAAAAAATAATTTTCTACTGTCGCAAATTTTAAGTGCGCCAGGGATTGCCTTTTCTATAGTAAATTATTCAAAAAATAATTTTTTACTGTCGCAAATTTTAAATACGCCAGGGATTGCCTTTTCTATAGTAAATTATTCAAAAAATAATTTTCTACTGTCGCAAATTTTAATTACGCCAGGGATAGCCTTTTCTATAGTAAATTATTCAAAAAATAATTTTTTACTATCGCAAGTTTTAATTACGCCAGGGATTGCCTTTTCTATAGTAAATTATTCAAAAAATAATTTTCAACTGTCGCAAATTTTAATTACGCCAGGGATTGCCTTTTCTATAGTAAATTATTCAAAAAATAATTTTATACTGTCGCAAATTTTAAGTGCGCCAGGGATTGCCTTTTCTATAGTAAATTATTCAAAAAATAATTTTCTACTGTCCCAAATTTTAATTACGCCAGGGATTGCCTTTTCTATAGTAAATTATTCTAAAAATAATTTTTTACTGTCGCAAATTTTAAGTGCGCCAGGGATTGCCTTTTCTATAGTAAAATATTCAAAAAATAATTTTCAACTGTCGCAAATTTTAATTGCGCCAGGGATTGCCTTTTCTATAGTAAATTATTCAAAAAATAATTTTTTACTGTCGCAAATTTTAAGTGCGCCAGGGATTGCCTTTTCTATAGGAAATTATTCAAAAAATAATTTTCTACTGTCGCAAATTTCAAATCCGCCAGGGATTGCCTTTTCTATAGTAAATTATTCAAAAAATAATTTTATACTGTCGCAAATTTTAATTGCGCCAGGGATTGCCGTTTCTATAGTAAATTATTCAAAAAATAATTTTTTACTGTCGCAAATTTTAAATACGCCAGGGATTGCCTTTTCTATAGTAAATTATTCAAAAAATAATTTTCAACTGTCGCAAATTTTAATTACGCCAGGGATTGCCTTTTCTATAGTAAATTATTCAAAAAATAATTTTCTACTGTCGCAAATTTTAAGTGCGCCAGGGATTGCCTTTTCTATAGTAAATTATTCAAAAAATAATTTTTTACTGTCGCAAATTTTAAATACGCCAGGGATTGCCTTTTCTATAGTAAATTATTCAAAAAATAATTTTCTACTGTCGCAAATTTTGATTACGCCAGGGATTGCCTTTTCTATAGTAAATTATTCAAAAAATAATTTTTTACTATCGCAAGTTTTAATTACGCCAGGGAATGCCTTTTCTATAGTAAATTATTCAAAAATAATTTTCAACTGTCGCAAATTTTAATTGCGCCAGGGATTGCCTTTTCTATAGTAAATTATTCAAAAAATAATTTTTTACTGTCGCAAATTTTAATTACGCCAGGGATTGCCTTTTCTATAGTAAATTATTCAAAAAATAATTTTTTACTGTCGCAAATTTTAAATACGCCAGGGATTGCCTTTTCTATAGTAAATTATTCAAAAAATAATTTTCTACTGTCGCAAATTTTGATTACGCCAGGGATTGCCTTTTCTATAGTAAATTATTCAAAAAATAATTTTTTACTATCGCAAGTTTTAATTACGCCAGGGAATGCCTTTTCTATAGTAAATTATTCAAAAAATAATTTTCAACTGTCGCAAATTTTAATTGCGCCAGGGATTGCCTTTTCTATAGTAAATTATTCAAAAAATAATTTTTTACTGTCGCAAATTTTAATTACGCCAGGGATTGCCTTTTCTATAGTAAATTATTCAAAAAATAATTTTTTACTGTCGCAAATTTTAAATACGCCAGGGATTGCCTGTTCTATAGTAAATTATTCAAAAAATAATTTTCAACTGTCGCAAATTTTAATTACGCCAGGGATTGCCTTTTCTATAGTAAATTATTCAAAAAATAATTTTCTACTGTCGCAAAGTTTAAGTGCGCCAGGGATTGCCTTTTCTATAGTAAATTATTCAAAAAATAATTTTTTACTGTCGCAAATTTTAAATACGCCAGGGATTGCCCTTTCTATAGTAAATTATTCAAAAAATAATTTTCTTCTGTCGCAAATTTTAATTACGCCAGGGATTGCCTTTTCTATAGTAAATTATTCAAAAAATAATTTTTTACTATCGCAAGTTTTAATTACGCCAGGGATTGCCTTTTCTATAGTAAATTATTCAAAAAATAATTTTCAACTGTCGCAAATTTCAATTGCGCCAGGGATTGCCTATTCTATAGTAAATTATTCAAAAAATAATTTTTTACTGTCGCAAATTTTAATTGCGCCAGGGATTGCCTTTTCTATAGTAAATTATTCAAAAAATAATTTTCTACTGTCGCAAATTTTAAGTGCGCCAGGGATTGCCTTTTCTATAGTAAATTATTCAAAAAATAATTTTCTACTGTCGCAAATTTTAATTGCGCCAGGGATTGCCTTTTCTATAGTAAATTATTCAAAAATTAATTTTTTACCGTCGCAAATTTTAATTACGCCAGGGATTGCCTTTTCTATAGTAAATTATTCAAAAAATAATTTTCTACTGTCGCAAATTTTAATTACGCCAGGGATTGCCTTTTCTATAGTAAATTATTCAAAAAATAATTTTCAACTGTCGCAAATTTTAATTGCGCCAGGGATTGCCTATTCTATAGTAAATTATTCAAAAAATAATTTTTTACTGTCGCAAATTTTAATTGCGCCAGGGATTGCCTTTTCTATAGTAAATTATTCAAAAAATAATTTTCTACTGTCGCAAATTTTAAGTGCGCCAGGGATTGCCTTTTCTATAGTAAATTATTCAAAAAATAATTTTTTACTGACGCAAATTTTAAATACGCCAGGGATTGCCTTTTCTATAGTAAATTATTCAAAAAATAATTTTCTACTGTCGCAAATTTTGATTACGCCAGGGATTGCCTTTTCTATAGTAAATTATTCAAAAAATAATTTTTTACTATCGCAAGTTTTAATTACGCCAGGGAATGCCTTTTCTATAGTAAATTATTCAAAAAATAATTTTCAACTGCCGCAAATTTTAATTGCGCCACGGATTGCCTTTTCTATAGTAAGTTATTCAAAAAATAATTTTTTACTGTCGCAAATTTTAATTACGCCAGGGATTGCCTTTTCTATAGTAAATTATTCAAAAAATAATTTTTTACTGTCGCAAATTTTAAATACGCCAGGGATTGCCTGTTCTATAGTAAAGTATTCAAAAAATAATTTTTTACTGTCGCAAATTTTAATTACGCCAGGGATTGCCTTTTCTATAGTAAATTATTCAAAAAATAATTTTCTACTGTCGCAAATTTTAATTGCGCCAGGGATTGCCTTTTCTATAGTAAATTATTCAAAAATTAATTTTTTACTGTCGCAAATTTTAAATACAACAGGGATTGCCTTTTCTATAGTAAATTATTCAAAAAATAATTTTCAACTGTCGCAAATTTTAATTACGTCAGGGATTGCCTTTTCTATAGTAAATTATTCAAAAAATAATTTTCTACTGTCGCAAATTTAAGTGCGCCAGGGATTGCCTTTTCTATAGTAAATTATTCAAAAAATAATTTTTTACTGTCGAAAATTTTAAATACGCCAGGGATTGCCCTTTCTATAGTAAATTATTCAAAAAATAATTTTCTTTTGTCGCAAATTTTAATTACGCCAGGGATTGCCTTTTCTATAGTAAATTATTCAAAAAATAATTTTTTACTATCGCAAGTTTTAATTACGCCAGGGATTGCCTTTTCTATAGTAAATTATTCAAAAAATAATTTTCAACTGTCGCAAATTTTAATTGCGCCAGGGATTGCCTATTCTATAGTAAATTATTCAAAAAATAATTTTTTACTGTCGCAAATTTTAATTGCGCCAGGGATTGCCTTTTCTATAGTAAATTATTCAAAAAATAATTTTCTACTGTCGCAAATTTTAAGTGCGCCAGGGATTGCCTTTTCTATAGTAAATTATTCAAAAAATAATTTTCTACTTTCGCAAATTTTAATTGCGCCAGGGATTGCCTTTTCTATAGTAAATTATTCAAAAATTAATTTTTTTACTGTCGCAAATTTTAATTACGCCAGGGATTGCCTTTTCTATAGTAAATTATTCAAAAATAATTTTCTACTGTCGCAAATTTCAAATCCGCCAGGGATTGCCTTTTCTATAGTAAATTATTCAAAAAATAATTTTCAACTGTCGCAAATTTTAATTACGCCAGGGATTGCCTTTTCTATAGTAAATTATTCAAAAATTAATTTTTTACTGTCGCAAATTTTAATTACGCCAGGGATTGCCTTTTCTATAGTAAATTATTCAAAAAATAATTTTCTACTGTCGCAAATTTCAAATCCGCCAGGGATTGCCTTTTCTATAGTAAATTATTCAAAAAATAATTTTTTACTGTCGCAAATTGTAATTGCGCCAGGGATTGCCTTTTCTATAGTAAATTATTCAAAAAATAATTTTCTACTGTCGCAAATTTTAAGTGCGCCAGGGATTGCCTTTTCTATAGTAAATTATTCAAAAAATAATTTTTTACTGTCGCAAATTTTAAATACGCCAGGGATTGCCTTTTCTATAGTAAATTATTCAAAAAATAATTTTCTACTGTCGCAAATTTTAATTACGCCAGGGATTGCCTTTTCTATAGTAAATTATTCAAAAAATAATTTTTTACTATCGCAAGTTTTAATTACGCCAGGGATTGCCTTTTCTATAGTAAATTATTCAAAAAATAATTTTCAACTGTCGCAAATTTAATTGCGCCAGGGATTACCTTTTCTATAGTAAATTATTCAAAAAATAATTTTTTACTGTCGCAAATTTTAAATACGCCAGGGATTGCCTTTTCTATAGTAAATTATTCAAAAAATATACGTTTTTACTGTCGCAAATTTTAAATACGCCAGGGATTGCCTTTTCTATAGTAAATTATTCAAAAAATAATTTTTTACTGTCGAAAATTTTAATTACGCCAGGGATTGCCTTTTCTATAGTAAATTATTCAAAAAATAATTTTCTACTGTCGCGAATTTTAATTGCGCCAGGGATTGCCTTTTCTATAGTAAATTATTCAAAAATTAATTTTTTACTGTCGCAAATTTTAAATACGCCAGGGATTGCCTTTTCTATAGTAAATTATTCAAAAAAAATTTTCAACTGTCGCAAATTTTAATTACGCCAGGGATTGCCTTTTCTATAGTAAATTAATCAAAAAATAATTTTCTACTGTCGCAAATTTTAAGTGCGCCAGGGATTGCCTGTTCTATAGTAAATTATTCAAAAAATAATTTTTTACTGTCGCAAATTTTAAATACGCCAGGGATTGCCTTTTCTATAGTAAATTATTCAAAAAATAATTTTTTACTATCGCAAGTTTTAATTACGCCAGGGATTGCCTTTTCTACAGTAAATTATTCAAAAAATAATTTTTTACTATCGCAAGTTTTAATTACGCCAGGGATTGCCTTTTCTATAGTAAATTATTCAAAAAATAATTTTATACTGTCGCAAATTTTAAGTGCGCCAGGGATTGCCTTTTCTATAGTAAATTATTCAAAAAATAATTTTATACTGTCGCAAATTTTAATTACGCCAGGGATTGCCTTTTCTATAGTAAATTATTCTAAAAATAATTTTTTACTGTCGCAAATTTTAAGTGCGCCAGGGATTGCCTTTTCTATAGTAAAATATTCAAAAAATAATTTTCAACTGTCGCAAATTTTAATTGCGCCAGGGATTGCCTTTTCTATAGTAAATTATTCAAAAAATAATTTTTTACTGTCGCAAATTTTAAGTGCGCTAGGGATTGCCTTTTCTATAGTAAATTATTCAAAAAATAATTTTCTACTGTCGCAAATTTTAATTACGCCAGGGATTGCCTTTTCTATAGTAAATTATTCAAAAAATAATTTTCAACTGTCGCAAATTTTAATTGCGCCAGGGATTGCCTTTTCTATAGTAAATTATTCAAAAAATAATTTTTTACTGTCGCAAATTGTAATTGCGCCAGGGATTGCCTTTTCTATAGGAAATTATTCAAAAAATAATTTTCTACTGTCGCAAATTTCAAATCCGCCAGGGATTGCCTTTTCTATAGTAAATTATTCAAAAAATAATTTTATACTGTCGCAAATTTTAATTGCGCCAGGGATTGCCTTTTCTATAGTAAATTATTCAAAAAAATAATTTTTTACTGTCGCAAATTTTAAATACGCCAGGGATTGCCTTTTCTATAGTAAATTATTCAAAAAATA
Source organism: Dioctria linearis (assembly GCA_963930735.1). Classification (NCBI taxonomy): domain Eukaryota; kingdom Metazoa; phylum Arthropoda; class Insecta; order Diptera; family Asilidae; genus Dioctria; species Dioctria linearis. The sequence continues at coordinate 157,673 of CAWVNZ010001271.1, forward strand.
ATTTTCAACTGTCGCAAATTTTAATTACGCCAGGGATTGCCTTTTCTATAGTAAATTATTCAAAAAATAATTTTCTACTGTCGCAAATTTTAAGTGCGCCAGGGATTGCCTTTTCTATAGTAAATTATTCAAAAAATAATTTTTTACTGTCGCAAATTTTAAATACGCCAGGGATTGCCTTTTCTATAGTAAATTATTCAAAAAATAATTTTCTACTGTCGCAAATTTAATTACGCCAGGGATTGCCTTTTCTATAGTAAATTATTCAAAAAATAATTTTTTACTATCGCAAGTTTTAATTACGCAGAGAATGCCTTTTCTATAGTAAATTATTCAAAAAATAATTTTCAACTGTCGCAAATTTTAATTGCGCCAGGGATTGCCTTTTCTATAGTAAATTATTCAAAAAATAATTTTTTACTGTCGCAAATTTTAATAACGCCAGGGATTGCCTTTTCTATAGTAAATTATTCAAAAAATAATTTTTTACTGTCGCAAATTTTAAATACGCCAGGGATTGCCTTTTCTATAGTAAATTATTCAAAAAATAATTTTTTACTGTCGCAAAATTTTAATTACGCCAGGGATTGCCTTTTCTATAGTAAATTATTCAAAAAATAATTTTCTACTGTCGCAAATTTTAATTGCGCCAGGATTGCCTTTTCTATAGCAAATTATTCAAAAATTAATTTTTTACTGTCGCAAATTTTAAATACGCCAGGGATTGCCTTTTCTATAGTAAATTATTCAAAAAATAATTTTCAACTGTCGCAAATTTTAATTACGCCAGGGATTGTCTTTTCTATAGTAAATTATTCAAAAAATAATTTTCTACTGTCGCAAATTTTAAGTGCGCCAGGGATTGCCTTTTCTATAGTAAATTATTCAAAAAATAATTTTTTACTGTCGCAAATTTTAAATACGCCAGGGATTGCCCTTTCTATAGTAAATTATTCAAAAAATAATTTTCTTCTGTCGCAAATTTTAATTACGCCAGGGATTGCCTTTTCTATAGTAAATTATTCAAAAAATAATTTTTTACTATCGCAAGTTTTAATTACGCCAGGGATTGCCTATTCTATAGTAAATTATTCAAAAAATAATTTTCAACTGTCGCAAATTTTAATTGCGACAGGGATTGCCTATTCTATAGTAAATTATTCAAAAAATAATTTTTTACTGTCGCAAATTTTAACTGCGCCAGGGATTGCCTTTTTTATAGTAAATTATTCAAAAAATAATTTTCTACTGTCGCAAATTTTAATTGCGCCGGGCATTGCCTTTTCTATAGTAAATTATTCAAGAAATAATTTTATACTGTCGCAAATTTTAAGTGCGCCAGGGATTGCCTTTTCTACAGTAAATTTTTCAAAAAATAATTTTCAACTGTCGCAAATTTTAATTGCGCCAGGGTTTGCCTTCTATATAGTAAATTATTCAAAAAATAATTTTCTACTGTCGCAAATTTTAATTACGCCAGGGATTGCCTTTTCTATAGTAAATTATTCAAAAAATAATTTTTTACTGTCGCAAATTTTAATTACGCCAGGGATTGCCTTTTCTATAGTAAATTATTCAAAAAATAATTTTCTACTGTCGCAAATTTTAATTGCGCCAGGGATTGCCTTTTCTATAGTAAATTATTCAAAAATTAATTTTTTACTGTCGCAAATTTTCATTACGCCAGGGATTGCCTTTTCTATAGTAAATTATTTAAAAAATAATTTTCTACTGTCGCAAATTTCAAATCCGCCAGGGATTGCCTTTTCTATAGTAAATTATTCAAAAAATAATTTTCAACTCTCGCAAATTTTAATTACGCCAGGGATTGCCTTTTCTATAGTAAATTATTCAAAAATTAATTTTTTACTGTCGCAAATTTTAATTACGCCAGGGATTGCCTTTTCTATAGTAAATTATTCAAAAAATAATTTTCTACTGTCGCAAATTTCAAATCCGCCAGGGATTGCCTTTTCTATAGTAAATTATTCAAAAAATAATTTTTTACTGTCGCAAATTGTAATTGCGCCAGGGATTGCCTTTTCTATAGTAAATTATTCAAAAAATAATTTTCTACTGTCGCAAATTTTAAGTGCGCCAGGGATTGCCTTTTCTATAGTAAATTATTCAAAAAATAATTTTTTACTGTCGCAAATTTTAAATACGCCAGGGATTGCCTTTTCTATAGTAAATTATTCAAAAAAATAATTTTCTACTGTCGCAAATTTTAATTACGCCAGGGATTGCCTTTTCTATAGTAAATTATTCAAAAAATAATTTTTTACTATCGCAAGTTTTAATTACGCCAGGGATTGCCTTTTCTATAGTAAATTATTCAAAAAATAATTTTCAACTGTCGCAAATTTTAATTGCGCCAGGGATTGCCTTTTCTATAGTAAATTATTCAAAAAATAATTTTTTACTGTCGCAAATTTTAATTACGCCAGGGATTGCCTTTTCTATAGTAAATTATTCAAAAAATAATTTTTTACTGTCGCAAATTTTAAATACGCCAGGGATTGCCTTTTCTATAGTAAATTATTCAAAAAATAATTTTTTACTCTCGCAAATTTTAATTACGCCAGGGATTGCCTTTTCTATAGTAAATTATTCAAAAAATAATTTTCTACTGTCGCAAATTTTAATTGCGCCAGGAATTGCCTTTTCTATAGTAAATTATTCAAAAATTAATTTTTTACTGTCCCAAATTTTAAATACGCCAGGGATTGCCTTTTCTATAGTAAATTATTCAAAAAATAATTTTCAACTGTCGCAAATTTTAATTACGCCAGGGATTGCCTTTTCTATAGTAAATTATTCAAAAAATAATTTTCTACTGTCGCAAATTTTAAGTGCGCCAGGGATTGCCTTTTCTATAGTAAATTATTCAAAAAATAATTTTCAACTGTCGCAAATTTTAAATACGCCAGGGATTGCCTTTTCTATAGTAAATTATTCAAAAAATAATTTTCTTCTGTCGCAAATTTTAATTACGCCAGGGATTGCCTTTTCTATAGTAAATTATTCAAAAAATAATTTTTTACTATCGCAAGTTTTAATTACGCCAGGGATTGCCTTTTCTATAGTAAATTATTCAAGAAATAATTTTATACTGTCGCAAATTTGAAGTGCGCCAGGGATTGCCTTTTCTACAGTAAATTTTTCAAAAAATAATTTTCAACTGCCGCAAATTTTAATTGCGCCAGGAATTGCCTTTTATATAGTAAATTATTCAAAAAATAGTTTTCTACTGTCGCAAATTTTAATTACGCCAGGGATTGCCTTTTCTATAGTAAATTATTCAAAAAATAATTTTTTACTGTCGCAAATTTTAATTACGCCAGGGATTGCCTTTTCTATAGTAAATTATTCAAAAAATAATTTTCTACTGTCGCAAATTTTAATTGCGCCAGGGATTGCCTTTTCTATAGTAAATTATTCAAAAATTAATTTTTTACTGTCGCAAATTTTAATTACGCCAGGGATTGCCTTTTCTATAGTAAATTATTCAAAAAATAATTTTCTACTGTCGCAAATTTTAATTACGCCAGGGATTGCCTTTTCTATAGTAAATTATTCAAAAAATAATTTTCTACTGTCGCAAATTTTAATTGCGCCAGGGATTGCCTTTTCTATAGTAAATTATTCAAAAAATAATTTTTTACTATCGCCAGTTTTAATTACGCCAGGGATTGCCTTTTCTATAGTAAATTATTCAAGAAATAATTTTATACTGTCGCAAATTTGAAGTGCGCCAGGAATTGCCTTTTATATAGTAAATTATTCAAAAAATAGTTTTCTACTGTCGCAAATTTTAATTACGCCAGGGATTGCCTTTTCTATAGTAAATTATTCAAAAAATAATTTTCTACTGTCGCAAATTTTAATTGCGCCAGGAATTGCCTTTTCTATAGTAAATTATTCAAAAATTAATTTTTTACTGTCCCAAATTTTAAATACGCCAGGGATTGCCTTTTCTATAGTAAATTATTCAAAAAATAATTTTCAACTGTCGCAAATTTTAATTACGCCAGGGATTGCCTTTTCTATAGTAAATTATTCAAAAAATAATTTTCTACTGTCGCAAATTTTAAGTGCGCCAGGGATTGCCTTTTCTATAGTAAATTATTCAAAAAATAATTTTCAACTGTCGCAAATTTTAAATACGCCAGGGATTGCCTTTTCTATAGTAAATTATTCAAAAAATAATTTTCTTCTGTCGCAAATTTTAATTACGCCAGGGATTGCCTTTTCTATAGTAAATTATTCAAAAAATAATTTTTTACTATCGCAAGTTTTAATTACGCCAGGGATTGCCTTTTCTATAGTAAATTATTCAAGAAATAATTTTATACTGTCGCAAATTTGAAGTGCGCCAGGGATTGCCTTTTCTACAGTAAATTTTTCAAAAAATAATTTTCAACTGCCGCAAATTTTAATTGCGCCAGGAATTGCCTTTTATATAGTAAATTATTCAAAAAATAGTTTTCTACTGTCGCAAATTTTAATTACGCCAGGGATTGCCTTTTCTATAGTAAATTATTCAAAAAATAATTTTTTACTGTCGCAAATTTTAATTACGCCAGGGATTGCCTTTTCTATAGTAAATTATTCAAAAAATAATTTTCTACTGTCGCAAATTTTAATTGCGCCAGGGATTGCCTTTTCTATAGTAAATTATTCAAAAATTAATTTTTTACTGTCGCAAATTTTAATTACGCCAGGGATTGCCTTTTCTATAGTAAATTATTCAAAAAATAATTTTCTACTGTCGCAAATTTTAATTACGCCAGGGATTGCCTTTTCTATAGTAAATTATTCAAAAAATAATTTTCTACTGTCGCAAATTTTAATTGCGCCAGGGATTGCCTTTTCTATAGTAAATTATTCAAAAATTAATTTTTTACTGTCGCAAATTTTAATTACGCCAGGGATTGCCTTTTCTATAGTAAATTATTCAAAAAATAATTTTCTTCTGTCGCAAATTTTAATTACGCCAGGGATTGCCTTTTCTATAGTAAATTATTCAAAAAATAATTTTTTACTATCGCAAGTTTTAATTACGCCAGGGATTGCCTTTTCTATAGTAAATTATTCAAGAAATAATTTTATACTGTCGCAAATTTGAAGTGCGCCAGGGATTGCCTTTTCTACAGTAAATTTTTCAAAAAATAATTTTCAACTGCCGCAAATTTTAATTGCGCCAGGAATTGCCTTTTATATAGTAAATTATTCAAAAAATAGTTTTCTACTGTCGCAAATTTTAATTACGCCAGGGATTGCCTTTTCTATAGTAAATTATTCAAAAAATAATTTTTTACTGTCGCAAATTTTAATTACGCCAGGGATTGCCTTTTCTATAGTAAATTATTCAAAAAATAATTTTCTACTGTCGCAAATTTTAATTGCGCCAGGGATTGCCTTTTCTATAGTAAATTATTCAAAAATTAATTTTTTACTGTCGCAAATTTTAAGTGCGCCAGGGATTGCCTTTTCTATAGTAAATTATTCAAAAAATAATTTTCAACTGTCGCAAATTTTAAATACGCCAGGGATTGCCTTTTCTATAGTAAATTATTCAAAAAATAATTTTCTTCTGTCGCAAATTTTAATTACGCCAGGGATTGCCTTTTCTATAGTAAATTATTCAAAAAATAATTTTTTACTATCGCAAGTTTTAATTACGCCAGGGATTGCCTTTTCTATAGTAAATTATTCAAGAAATAATTTTATACTGTCGCAAATTTGAAGTGCGCCAGGGATTGCCTTTTCTACAGTAAATTTTTCAAAAAATAATTTTCAACTGCCGCAAATTTTAATTGCGCCAGGAATTGCCTTTTATATAGTAAATTATTCAAAAAATAGTTTTCTACTGTCGCAAATTTTAATTACGCCAGGGATTGCCTTTTCTATAGTAAATTATTCAAAAAATAATTTTCTACTGTCGCAAATTTCAAATCCGACAGGGATTGCCTTTTCTATAGTAAATTATTCAAAAAATAATTTTCAACTGTCGCAAATTTTAATTACGCCAGGGATTGCCTTTTCTATAGTAAATTATTCAAAAATTAATTTTTTACTGTCGCAAATTTTAATTACGCCAGGAATTGCCTTTTCTATAGTAAATTATTCAAAAAATAATTTTCTACTGTCGCAAATTTCAAATCCGCCAGGGATTGCCTTTTCTATAGTAAATTATTCAAAAAATAATTTTTTACTGTCGCAAATTGTAATTGCGCCAGGGATTGCCTTTTCTATAGTAAATTATTCAAAAAATAATTTTCTACTGTCGCAAATTTCAAATCCGCCAGGGATTGCCTTTTCTATAGTAAATTATTCAAAAAATAATTTTCTACTGTCGCAAATTTTAATTACGCCAGGGATTGCCTTTTCTATAGTAAACTTTTCAAAAAATAATTTTCTACTGTCGCAAATTTTAATTACGCCAGGGATTGCCTTTTCTATAGTAAATTATTCAAAAAATAATTTTCTACTGTCGCAAATTTTAATTACGCCAGGGATTGCCTTTTCTATAGTAAATTATTCAAAAAATAATTTTTTACTGTCGCAAATTTTAATTGCGCCAGGGATTGCATTTTCTATAGTAAATTATTCAAAAAATAATTTTTTACTGTCGCAAATTTTAAATATCCCAGGGACTGCCTTTTCTATAGTAAATTATTCAAAAAATAATTTTCAACTGACGCAAATTTTAATTACGCCAGGGATTGCCTTTTCTATAGTAAATTTCTCACAAATTAATTTCTTACTGTCGCAAATTTTAAATACGCCAGGGATTGCCTTTTCTATAGTAAATTATTCAAAAAATAATTTTCAACTGTCGCAAATTTTAATTACGCCAGGGATTGTCTTTTCTATAGTAAATTATTCAAAAAATAATTTTCTACTGTCGCAAATTTTAAGTGCGCCAGGGATTGCCTTTTCTATAGTAAATTATTCAAAAAATAATTTTTTACTGTCGCAAATTTTAAATACGCCAGGGATTGCCCTTTCTATAGTAAATTATTCAAAAAATAATTTTCTTCTGTCGCAAATTTTAATTACGCCAGGGATTGCCTTTTCTATAGTAAATTATTCAAAAAATAATTTTTTACTATCGCAAGTTTTAATTACGTCAGGGATTGCCTTTTCTATAGTAAATTATTCAAAAAATAATTTTCAACTGTCGCAAATTTTAATTGCGCCAGGGATTGCCTATTCTATAGTAAATTATTCAAAAAATAATTTTTTACTGTCGCAAATTTTAATTGCGCCAGGGATTGCCTTTTTATAGTAAATTATTCAAAAAATAATTTTCTACTGTCGCAAATTTTAATTGCGCCGGGCATTGCCTTTTCTATAGTAAATTATTCAAGAAATAATTTTATACTGTCGCAAATTTTAAGTGCGCCAGGGATTGCCTTTTCTACAGTAAATTTTTCAAAAAATAATTTTCAACTGTCGCAAATTTTAATTGCGCCAGGGTTTGCCTTCTATATAGTAAATTATTCAAAAAATAATTTTCTACTGTCGCAAATTTTAATTACGCCAGGGATTGCCTTTTCTATAGTAAATTATTCAAAAAATAATTTTTTACTGTCGCAAATTTTAATTACGCCAGGGATTGCCTTTTCTATAGTAAATTATTCAAAAAATAATTTTCTACTGTCGCAAATTTTAATTGCGCCAGGGATTGCCTTTTCTATAGTAAATTATTCAAAAATTAATTTTTTACTGTCGCAAATTTTAATTACGCCAGGGATTGCCTTTTCTATAGTAAATTATTCAAAAAATAATTTTCTACTGTCGCAAATTTCAAATCCGCCAGGGATTGCCTTTTCTATAGTAAATTATTCAAAAAATAATTTTCAACTGTCGCATATTTTAATTACGCCAGGGATTGCCTTTTCTATAGTAAATTATTCAAAAATTAATTTTTTACTGTCGCAAATTTTAATTACGCCAGGGATTGCCTTTTCTATAGTAAATTATTCAAAAAATAATTTTCTACTGTCGCAAATTTCAAATCCGCCAGGGATTGCCTATTCTATAGTAAATTATTCAAAAAATAATTTTTTACTGTCGCAAATTGTAATTGCGCCAGGGATTGCCTTTTCTATAGTAAATTATTCAAAAAATAATTTTCTACTGTCGCAAATTTTAAGTGCGCCAGGGATTGCCTTTTCTATAGTAAATTATTCAAAAAATAATTTTTTACTGTCGCAAATTTTAAATACGCCAGGGATTGCCTTTTCTATAGTAAATTATTCAAAAAATAATTTTCTACTGTCGCAAATTTTAATTACGCCAGGGATTGCCTTTTCTATAGTAAATTATTCAAAAAATAATTTTTTACTATCGCAAGTTTTAATTACGCCAGGGATTGCCTTTTCTATAGTAAATTTTTCAAAAAATAATTTTCAACTGTCGCAAATTTTAATTGCGCCAGGGATTGCCTTTTCTATAGTAAATTATTCAAAAAATAATTTTTTACTGTCGCAAATTTTAATTACGCCAGGGATTGCCTTTTCTATAGTAAATTATACAAAAAATAATTTTTTACTGTCGCAAATTTTAATTACGCCAGGGATTGCCTTTTCTATAGTAAATTATTCAAAAAATAATTTTCTACTGTCGCAAATTTTAATTACGCCAGGGATTGCCTTTTCTATAGTAAACTTTTCAAAAAATAATTTTCTACTGTCGCAAATTTTAATTACGCCAGGGATTGCCTTTTCTATAGTAAATTATTCAAAAAATAATTTTCTACTGTCGCAAATTTTATTTACGCCAGGGATTGCCTTTTCTATAGTAAATTATTCAAAAAATAATGTTTTACTGTCGCAAATTTTAATTGCGCCAGGGATTGCATTTTCTATAGTAAATTATTCAAAAAATAATTTTTTACTGTCGCAAATTTTAAATATCCCAGGGACTGCCTTTTCTATAGTAAATTATTCAAAAAATAATTTTCAACTGACGCAAATTTTAATTACGCCAGGGATTGCCTTTTCTATAGTAAGTTTCTCACAAATTAATTTCTTACTGTCGCAAATTTTAAATACGCCAGGGATTGCCTTTTCTATAGTAAATTATTCAAAAAATAATTTTCAACTGTCGCAAATTTTAATTACGCCAGGGATTGTCTTTTCTATAGTAAATTATTCAAAAAATAATTTTCTACTGTCGCAAATTTTAAGTGCGCCAGGGATTGCCTTTTCTATAGTAAATTATTCAAAAAATAATTTTTTACTGTCGCAAATTTTAAATACGCCAGGGATTGCCCTTTCTATAGTAAATTATTCAAAAAATAATTTTCTTCTGTCGCAAATTTTAATTACGCCAGGGATTGCCTTTTCTATAGTAAATTATTCAAAAAATAATTTTTTACTATCGCAAGTTTTAATTACGCCAGGGATTGCCTTTTCTATAGTAAATTATTCAAAAAATAATTTTCAACTGTCGCAAATTTTAATTGCGCCAGGGATTGCCTATTCTATAGTAAATTATTCAAAAAATAATTTTTTACTGTCGCAAATTTTAATTGCGCCAGGGATTGCCTTTTTATAGTAAATTATTCAAAAAATAATTTTCTACTGTCGCAAATTTTAATTGCGCCGGGCATTGCCTTTTCTATAGTAAATTATTCAAGAAATAATTTTATACTGTCGCAAATTTTAAGTGCGCCAGGGATTGCCTTTTCTACAGTAAATTTTTCAAAAAATAATTTTCAACTGTCGCAAATTTTAATTGCGCCAGGGTTTGCCTTCTATATAGTAAATTATTCAAAAAATAATTTTCTACTGTCGCAAATTTTAATGACGCCAGGGATTGCCTTTTCTATAGTAAATTATTCAAAAAATAATTTTTTACTGTCGCAAATTTTAATTACGCCAGGGATTGCCTTTTCTATAGTAAATTATTCAAAAAATAATTTTCTACTGTCGCAAATTTTAATTGCGCCAGGGATTGCCTTTTCTATAGTAAATTATTCAAAAATTAATTTTTTACTGTCGCAAATTTTAATTACGCCAGGGATTGCCTTTTCTATAGTAAATTATTCAAAAAATAATTTTCTACTGTCGCAAATTTCAAATCCACCAGGGATTGCCTTTTCTATAGTAAATTATTCAAAAAATAATTTTCAACTGTCGCAAATTTTAATTACGCCAGGGATTGCCTTTTCTATAGTAAATTATTCAAAAATTAATTTTTTACTGTCGCAAATTTTAATTACGCCAGGGATTGCCTTTTCTATAGTAAATTATTCAAAAAATAATTTTCTACTGTCGCAAATTTCAAATCCGCCAGGGATTGCCTATTCTATAGTAAATTATTCAAAAAATAATTTTTTACTGTCGCAAATTGTAATTGCGCCAGGGATTGCCTTTTCTATAGTAAATTATTCAAAAAATAATTTTCTACTGTCGCAAATTTTAAGTGCGCCAGGGATTGCCTTTTCTATAGTAAATTATTCAAAAAATAATTTTTTACTGTCGCAAATTTTAAATACGCCAGGGATTGCCTTTTCTATAGTAAATTATTCAAAAAATAATTTTCTACTGTCGCAAATTTTAATTACGCCAGGGATTGCCTTTTCTATAGTAAATTATTCAAAAAATAATTTTTTACTATCGCAAGTTTTAATTACGCCAGGGATTGCCTTTTCTATAGTAAATTTTTCAAAAAATAATTTTCAACTGTCGCAAATTTTAATTGCGCCAGGGATTGCCTTTTCTATAGTAAATTATTCAAAAAATAATTTTTTACTGTCGCAAATTTTAATTACGCCAGGGATTGCCTTTTCTATAGTAAATTATACAAAAAATAATTTTTTACTGTCGCAAATTTTAAATACGCCAGGGATTGCCTTTTCTATAGTAAATTATTCAAAAAATAATTTTTTACTCTCGCAAATTTTAATTACGCCAGGGATTGCCTTTTCTATAGTAAATTATTCAAAAAATTATTTTCTACTGTCGCAAATTTTAATTGCGCCAGGGATTGCCTTTTCTATAGTAAATTATTGAAAAATTAATTTTTTACTGTCGCAAATTTTAAATACGCCAGGGATTGCCTTTTCTATAGTAAATTATTCAAAAAATAATTTTCAACTGTCGCAAATTTTAAATACGCCAGGGATTGCCTTTTCTATAGTAAATTATTCAAAAAATAATTTTCTTCTGTCGCAAATTTTAATTACGCCAGGGATTGCCTTTTCTATAGTAAATTATTCAAAAAATAATTTTTTAATATCGCAAGTTTTAATTACGCCAGGGATTGCCTTTTCTATAGTAAATTATTCAAGAAATAATTTTATACTGTCGCAAATTTTAAGTGCGCCAGGGATTGCCTTTTCTACAGTAAATTTTTCAAAAAATAATTTTCAACTGCCGCAAATTTTAATTGCGCCAGGAATTGCCTTTTATATAGTAAATTATTCAAAAAATAGTTTTCTACTGTCGCAAATTTTAATTACGAAAGGGATTGCCTTTTCTATAGTAAATTATTCAAAAAATAATTTTTTACTGTCGCAAATTTTAATTGCGCCAGGGATTGCCTTTTCTATAGTAAATTATTGAAAAATTAATTTTTTACTGTCGCAAATTTTAAATACGCCAGGGATTGCCTTTTCTATAGTAAATTATTCAAAAAATAATTTTTTACTGTCGCAAATTGTAATTGCGCCAGGGATTGCCTTTTCTATAGTAAATTATTCAAAAAATAATTTTCTACTGTCGCAAATTTTAAGTGCGCCAGGGATTGCCTTTTCTATAGTAAATTATTCAAAAAATAATTTTTTACTGTCGCAAATTTTAAATACGCCAGGGATTGCCTTTTCTATAGTAAATTATTCAAAAAATAATTTTCTACTGTCGCAAATTTCAAATCCGCCAGGGATTGCCTTTTCTATAGTAAATTATTCAAAAAATAATTTTCAACTGTCGCATATTTTAATTACGCCAGGGATTGCCTTTTCTATAGTAAATTATTCAAAAATTAATTTTTTACTGTCGCAAATTTTAATTACGCCAGGGATTGCCTTTTCTATAGTAAATTATTCAAAAAATAATTTTCTACTGTCGCAAATTTCAAATCCGCCAGGGATTGCCTATTCTATAGTAAATTATTCAAAAAATAATTTTTTACTGTCGCAAATTGTAATTGCGCCAGAGATTGCCTTTTCTATAGTAAATTATTCAAAAAATAATTTTCTACTGTCGCAAATTTTAAGTGCGCCAGGGATTGCCTTTTCTATAGTAAATTATTCAAAAAATAATTTTTTACTGTCGCAAATTTTAAATACGCCAGGGATTGCCTTTTCTATAGTAAATTATTCAAAAAATAATTTTCTACTGTCGCAAATTTTAATTACGCCAGGGATTGCCTTTTCTATAGTAAATTATTCAAAAAATAATTTTTTACTATCGCAAGTTTTAATTACGCCAGGGATTGCCTTTTCTATAGTAAATTTTTCAAAAAATAATTTTCAACTGTCGCAAATTTTAATTGCGCCAGGGATTGCCTTTTCTATAGTAAATTATTCAAAAAATAATTTTTTACTGTCGCAAATTTTAATTACGCCAGGGATTGCCTTTTCTATAGTAAATTATACAAAAAATAATTTTTTACTGTCGCAAATTTTAAATACGCCAGGGATTGCCTTTTCTATAGTAAATTATTCAAAAAATAATTTTTTACTCTCGCAAATTTTAATTACGCCAGGGATTGCCTTTTCTATAGTAAATTATTCAAAAAATAATTTTCTACTGTCGCAAATTTTAATTACGCCAGGGATTGCCTTTTCTATAGTAAACTTTTCAAAAAATAATTTTCTACTGTCGCAAATTTTAATTACGCCAGGGATTGCCTTTTCTATAGTAAATTATTCAAAAAATAATTTTCTACTGTCGCAAATTTTAATTACGCCAGGGATTGCCTTTTCTATAGTAAATTATTCAAAAAATAATGTTTTACTGTCGCAAATTTTAATTGCGCCAGGGATTGCATTTTCTATAGTAAATTATTCAAAAAATAATTTTTTACTGTCGCAAATTTTAAATATCCCAGGGACTGCCTTTTCTATAGTAAATTATTCAAAAAATAATTTTCAACTGACGCAAATTTTAATTACGCCAGGGATTGCCTTTTCTATAGTAAATTTCTCACAAATTAATTTCTTACTGTCGCAAATTTTAAATACGCCAGGGATTGCCTTTTCTATAGTAAATTATTCAAAAAATAATTTTCAACTGTCGCAAATTTTAATTACGCCAGGGATTGTCTTTTCTATAGTAAATTATTCAAAAAATAATTTTCTACTGTCGCAAATTTTAAGTGCGCCAGGGATTGCCTTTTCTATAGTAAATTATTCAAAAAATAATTTTTTACTGTCGCAAATTTTAAATACGCCAGGGATTGCCCTTTCTATAGTAAATTATTCAAAAAATAATTTTCTTCTGTCGCAAATTTTAATTACGCCAGGGATTGCCTTTTCTATAGTAAATTATTCAAAAAATAATTTTTTACTATCGCAAGTTTTAATTACGCCAGGGATTGCCTTTTCTATAGTAAATTATTCAAAAAATAATTTTCAACTGTCGCAAATTTTAATTGCGCCAGGGATTGCCTTTTTATAGTAAATTATTCAAAAAATAATTTTCTACTGTCGCAAATTTTAATTGCGCCGGGCATTGCCTTTTCTATAGTAAATTATTCAAGAAATAATTTTATACTGTCGCAAATTTTAAGTGCGCCAGGGATTGCCTTTTCTACAGTAAATTTTTCAAAAAATAATTTTCAACTGTCGCAAATTTTAATTGCGCCAGGGTTTGCCTTCTATATAGTAAATTATTCAAAAAATAATTTTCTACTGTCGCAAATTTTAATTACGCCAGGGATTGCCTTTTCTATAGTAAATTATTCAAAAAATAATTTTTTACTGTCGCAAATTTTAATTACGCCAGGGATTGCCTTTTCTATAGTAAATTATTCAAAAAATAATTTTCTACTGTCGCAAATTTTAATTGCGCCAGGGATTGCCTTTTCTATAGTAAATTATTCAAAAATTAATTTTTTACTGTCGCAAATTTTAATTACGCCAGGGATTGCCTTTTCTATAGTAAATTATTCAAAAAATAATTTTCTACTGTCGCAAATTTCAAATCCGCCAGGGATTGCCTTTTCTATAGTAAATTATTCAAAAAATAATTTTCAACTGTCGCAAATTTTAATTACGCCAGGGATTGCCTTTTCTATAGTAAATTATTCAAAAATTAATTTTTTACTGTCGCAAATTTTAATTACGCCAGGGATTGCCTTTTCTATAGTAAATTATTCAAAAAATAATTTTCTACTGTCGCAAATTTCAAATCCGCCAGGGATTGCCTATTCTATAGTAAATTATTCAAAAAATAATTTTTTACTGTCGCAAATTGTAATTGCGCCAGGGATTGCCTTTTCTATAGTAAATTATTCAAAAAATAATTTTCTACTGTCGCAAATTTTAAGTGCGCCAGGGATTGCCTTTTCTATAGTAAATTATTCAAAAAATAATTTTTTACTGTCGCAAATTTTAAATACGCCAGGGATTGCCTTTTCTATAGTAAATTATTCAAAAAATAATTTTCTACTGTCGCAAATTTTAATTACGCCAGGGATTGCCTTTTCTATAGTAAATTATTCAAAAAATAATTTTTTACTATCGCAAGTTTTAATTACGCCAGGGATTGCCTTTTCTATAGTAAATTTTTCAAAAAATAATTTTCAACTGTCGCAAATTTTAATTGCGCCAGGGATTGCCTTTTCTATAGTAAATTATTCAAAAAATAATTTTTTACTGTCGCAAATTTTAATTACGCCAGGGATTGCCTTTTCTATAGTAAATTATACAAAAAATAATTTTTTACTGTCGCAAATTTTAAATACGCCAGGGATTGCCTTTTCTATAGTAAATTATTCAAAAAATAATTTTTTACTCTCGCAAATTTTAATTACGCCAGGGATTGCCTTTTCTATAGTAAATTATTCAAAAAATTATTTTCTACTGTCGCAAATTTTAATTGCGCCAGGGATTGCCTTTTCTATAGTAAATTATTGAAAAATTAATTTTTTACTGTCGCAAATTTTAAATACGCCAGGGATTGCCTTTTCTATAGTAAATTATTCAAAAAATAATTTTCAACTGTCGCAAATTTTAAATACGCCAGGGATTGCCTTTTCTATAGTAAATTATTCAAAAAATAATTTTCTTCTGTCGCAAATTTTAATTACGCCAGGGATTGCCTTTTCTATAGTAAATTATTCAAAAAATAATTTTTTAATATCGCAAGTTTTAATTACGCCAGGGATTGCCTTTTCTATAGTAAATTATTCAAGAAATAATTTTATACTGTCGCAAATTTTAAGTGCGCCAGGGATTGCCTTTTCTACAGTAAATTTTTCAAAAAATAATTTTCAACTGCCGCAAATTTTAATTGCGCCAGGAATTGCCTTTTATATAGTAAATTATTCAAAAAATAGTTTTCTACTGTCGCAAATTTTAATTACGAAAGGGATTGCCTTTTCTATAGTAAATTATTCAAAAAATAATTTTTTACTGTCGCAAATTTTAATTGCGCCAGGGATTGCCTTTTCTATAGTAAATTATTGAAAAATTAATTTTTTACTGTCGCAAATTTTAAATACGCCAGGGATTGCCTTTTCTATAGTAAATTATTCAAAAAATAATTTTCAACTGTCGCAAATTTTAATTACGCCAGGGATTGCCTTTTCTATAGTAAATTATTCAAAAAATAATTTTCTACTGTCGCAAATTTTAAGTGCGCCAGGGATTGCCTTTTCTATAGTAAATTATTCAAAAAATAATTTTCAACTGTCGCAAATTTTAAATACGCCAGGGATTGCCTTTTCTATAGTAAATTATTCAAAAAATAATTTTCTTCTGTCGCAAATTTTAATTACGCCAGGGATTGCCTTTTCTATAGTAAATTATTCAAAAAATAATTTTTTAATATCGCAAGTTTTAATTACGCCAGGGATTGCCTTTTCTATAGTAAATTATTCAAGAAATAATTTTATACTGTCGCAAATTTTAAGTGCGCCAGGGATTGCCTTTTCTACAGTAAATTTTTCAAAAAATAATTTTCAACTGCCGCAAATTTTAATTGCGCCAGGAATTGCCTTTTATATAGTAAATTATTCAAAAAATAGTTTTCTATTGTCGCAAATTTTAATTACGCCAGGGATTGCCTTTTCTATAGTAAATTATTCAAAAAATAATTTTTTACTGTCGCAAATTTTAATTACGCCAGGGATTGCCTTTTCTATAGTAAATTATTCAAAAAATAATTTTCTACTGTCGCAAATTTTAATTGCGCCAGGGATTGCCTTTTCTATAGTAAATTATTCAAAAATTAATTTTTTACTGTCGCAAATTTTAATTACGCCAGGGATTGCCTTTTCTATAGTAAATTATTCAAAAAATAATTTTCTACTGTCGCAAATTTTAATTACGCCAGGGATTGCCTTTTCTATAGTAAATTATTCAAAAAATAATTTTCTACTGTCGCAAATTTTAATTGCGCCAGGGATGGCCTTTTCTATAGTAAATTATTCAAAAATTAATTTTTTACTGTCGCAAATTTTAATTACGCCAGGGATTGCCTTTTCTATAGTAAATTATTCAAAAAATAATTTTCTACTGTCGCAAATTTCAAATCCGACAGGGATTGCCTTTTCTATAGTAAATTATTCAAAAAATAATTTTCAACTGTCGCAAATTTTAATTACGCCAGGGATTGCCTTTTCTATAGTAAATTATTCAAAAATTAATTTTTTACTGTCGCAAATTTTAATTACGCCAGGAATTGCCTTTTCTATAGTAAATTATTCAAAAAATAATTTTCTACTGTCGCAAATATCAAATCCGCCAGGGATTGCCTTTTCTATAGTAAATTATTCAAAAAATAATTTTTTACTGTCGCAAATTGTAATTGCGCCAGGGATTGCCTTTTCTATAGTAAATTATTCAAAAAATAATTTTCTACTGTCGCAAATTTCAAATCCGCCAGGGATTGCCTTTTCTATAGTAAATTATTCAAAAAATAATTTTCTACTGTCGCAAATTTTAATTACGCCAGGGATTGCCTTTTCTATAGTAAACTTTTCAAAAAATAATTTTCTACTGTCGCAAATTTTAATTACGCCAGGGATTGCCTTTTCTATAGTAAATTATTCAAAAAATAATTTTCTACTGTCGCAAATTTAATTACGCCAGGGATTGCCTTTTCTATAGTAAATTATTCAAAAAATAATTTTTTACTGTCGCAAATTTTAATTGCGCCAGGGATTGCATTTTCTATAGTAAATTATTCAAAAAATAATTTTTTACTGTCGCAAATTTTAAATATCCCAGGGACTGCCTTTTCTATAGTAAATTATTCAAAAAATAATTTTCAACTGTCGCAAATTTTAATTACGCCAGGGATTGCCTTTTCTATAGTAAATTTCTCACAAATTAATTTCTTACTGTCGCAAATTTTAAATACGCCAGGGATTGCCTTTTCTATAGTAAATTATTCAAAAAATTATTTTTTACTGTCGCAAATTTTAAATACGCCAGGGATTGCCTTTTCTATAGTAAACTTTTCAAAAAATAATTTTCTACTGTCGCAAATTTTAATTACGCCAGGGATTGCATTTTCTATAGTAAATTATTCAAAAAATAAGTTTCAACTGTCGCAAATTTTAATTACGCCAGGGATTGCCTTTTCTATAGTAAATTATTCAAAAAATAATTTTTTACTGTCGCAAATTTTAATTACGCCAGGGATTGCCTTTTCTATAGTAAATTATTCAAAAAATAATTTTATACCGTCGCAAATTTTAAGTGCGCCAGGGATTGCCTTTTCTATAGTAAATTTTGCAAAAAATAATTCTCTACTGTCGCAAATTTTAATTGCGCCAGGGATTGCCTTTTCTATAGTAAATTATTCAAAAAATAATTTTATACTGTCGCAAATTTTAAGTGCGCCAGGGATTGCCTTTTCTATAGTAAATTTTGCAAAAAATAATTTTCTACTGTCGCAAATTTTAATTACGCCAGGGATTGCCTTTTCTATAGTAAATTATTCAAAAAATAATTTTTTACTGTCGCAAATTTTAAGTGCGCCAGGGATTGCCTTTTCTATAGTAAATTATTCAAAAAATAATTTTCAACTGTCGCAAATTGTAATTGCGCCAGGGATTGCCTTTTCTATAGTAAATTATTCAAAAAATAATTTTCTACTGTCGCAAATTTCAAATCCGCCAGGGATTGCCTTTTCTATAGTAAATTATTCAAAAAATAATTTTAAACTGTCGCAAATTTCAAATCCGCCAGGGATTGCCTTTTCTATAGTAAATTATTCAAAAAATAATTTTCTGCTGTCGCAAATTTTAATTACGCCAGGGATTGCCTTTTCTATAGTAAACTTTTCAAAAAATAATTTTCTACTGTCGCAAATTTTAATTACGCCAGGGATTGCCTTTTCTATAGTAAATTATTCAAAAAATAATTTTCTACTGTCGCAAATTTTAATTACGCCAGGGATTGCCTTTTCTATAGTAAATTATTCAAAAAATAATTTTCTACTGTCACAAATTTTAATTACGCCAGGGATTGCCTTTTCTATAGTAAATTATTAAAAAATAATTTTTTACTGTCGCAAATTTTAATTACGCCAGGGATTGCCTTTTCTATAGTAAATTATTCAAAAAATAATTTTCTACTCTCGCAAATTTTAATTACGCCAGGGATTTCCTTTTCTATAGTAAATTATTCAAAAAATAATTTTATACTGTCGCAAATTTTAAATACGCCAAGGATTGCCTTTTCTATAGTAAATTATTCAAAAAAATAATTTTATACTGTCGCAAATTTTATTTACGCCAGGGATTGCCTTTTCTATAGTAAATTATTCAAAAAATAATTCTTTTCTGGCGCAAATTTTAATTGCGCCAGGGATTGCCTTTTCTATAGTAAATTATTCAAAAAATAATTTTCAACTGTCGCAAATTTTAGTTGCGCCAGGTATTGCCTTTTCTATAGTAAATTTTGCAAAAAAATAATTTTTTACTGTCGCAAATTTCACATACGCCAGGGATTGCCTTTTCTATAGTAAATTATTCAAAAAATAATTTTATACTGTCGCAAATTTTAATTACGCCAGGGATTGCCTTTTCTATAGTAAATTATTCAAAAAATAATTTTTTACTGTCGCAAATTTGAATTACGCCAGGGATTGCCTTTTCTATAGTAAATTATTCAAAAAATAATTTTTTACTGTCGCAAATTTTAAGTGCGCCAGGGATTGCCTTTTCTATAGTAAATTATTCAAAAAATAATTTTCAACTGTCGCAAATTGTAATTGCGCCAGGGATTGCCTTTTCTATAGTAAATTATTCAAAAAATAATTTTCTACTGTCGCAAATTTCAAATCCGCCAGGGATTGCCTTTTCTATAGTAAATTATTCAAAAAATAATTTTAAACTGTCGCAAATTTCAAATCCGCCAGGGATTGCCTTTTCTATAGTAAATTATTCAAAAAATAATTTTCTGCTGTCGCAAATTTTAATTACGCCAGGGATTGCCTTTTCTATAGTAAACTTTTCAAAAAATAATTTTCTACTGTCGCAAATTTTAATTACGCCAGGGATTGCCTTTTCTATAGTAAATTATTCAAAAAATAATTTTCTACTGTCGCAAATTTTAATTACGCCAGGGATTGCCTTTTCTATAGTAAATTATTCAAAAAATAATTTTCTACTGTCACAAATTTTAATTACGCCAGGGATTGCCTTTTCTATAGTAAATTATTAAAAAATAATTTTTTACTGTCGCAAATTTTAATTACGCCAGGGATTGCCTTTTCTATAGTAAATTATTCAAAAAATAATTTTCTACTCTCGCAAATTTTAATTACGCCAGGGATTTCCTTTTCTATAGTAAATTATTCAAAAAATAATTTTATACTGTCGCAAATTTTAAATACGCCAAGGATTGCCTTTTCTATAGTAAATTATTCAAAAAAATAATTTTATACTGTCGCAAATTTTAATTACGCCAGGGATTGCCTTTTCTATAGTAAATTATTCAAAAAATAATTTTTTACTGTCGCAAATTTTAATTGCGCCAGGGATTGCCTTTTCTATAGTAAATTATTCAAAAAATAATTTTCAACTGTCGCAAATTTTAATTGCGCCAGGTATTGCCTTTTCTATAGTAAATTTTGCAAAAAAATAATTTTTTACTGTCGCAAATTTCAAATACGCCAGGGATTGCCTTTTCTATAGTAAATTATTCAAAAAATAATTTTATACTGTCGCAAATTTTAATTACGCCAGGGATTGCCTTTTCTATAGTAAATTATTCAAAAAATAATTTTTTACTGTCGCAAATTTGAATTACGCCAGGGATTGCCTTTTCTATAGTAAACTATTCAAAAAATAATTTTTTACTGTCGCAAATTTTAAATATCCCAGGGATTGCCTTTTCTATAGTAAATTATTCAAAAAATAATTTTCTACTGTCGCAAATTTTAATTACGCCAGGGATTGCCTTTTCTATAGTAAATTATTCAAAAAATAATTTTCTACTGTCGCAAATTTTAATTACGCCAGGGATTGCCTTTTCTATAGTAAATTATTCAAAAAATAATTTTCTACTGTCGCAAATTTTAATTGCGCCAGGGATTGTCTTTTCTATAGTAAATTATTCAAAAAATAATTTTCTACTGTCGCAAATTTTAATTACGCCAGGGATTGCCTTTTCTACACTAAATTTTTCAAAAAATAATTTTCAACTGTCGCAAATTTTAAGTGCGCCAGGGATTGCCTTTTCTATAGTAAATTATTCAAAAAATAATTTTTTACTGTCGCAAATTTTAAGTGCGCCAGGGATTGCCTTTTCTATAGTAAATTATTCAAAAATTAATTTTTTACTGTCGCAAATTTTAAATACGCCAGGGATTGCCTTTTTTATAGTAAATTATTCAAGAAATAATTTTCAACTGTCGCAAATTTTAATTACGCCAGGGATTGCCTTTTCTATAGTAAATTATTCAAAAAATAATTTTCTACTGTCGCAAATTTTAAGTGCGCCAGGGATTGCCTTTTCTATAGTAAATTATTCAACAAATAATTTTCAACTGTCGCAAATTTTAAATACGCCAGGGATTGCCTTTTCTATAGTAAATTATTCAATAAATAATTTTCTTCTGTTGCAAATTTTAATTACGCCAGGGATTGCCTTTTCTATAGTAAATTATTCAAAAAATAATTTTTTACTATCGCAAGTTTTAATTACGCCAGGGATTGCCTTTTCTATAGTAAATTATTCAAAAAATAATTTTTTACTGTCGCAAATTTTAATTGCGCCAGGGATTGCCTTTTCTATAGTAAATTATTCAAAAAATAATTTTCTACTGTCGCAAATTTTAATTGCGCCAGGGATTGCCTTTTCTATAGTAAATTATTCAAGAAATAATTTTATACTGTCGCAAATTTTAAGTGCGCCAGGGATTGCCTTTTCTATAGTAAATTATTCAATAAATAATTTTCTTCTGTTGCAAATTTTAATTACGCCAGGGATTGCCTTTTCTATAGTAAATTATTCAAAAAATAATTTTTTACTATCGCAAGTTTTAATTACGCCAGGGATTGCCTTTTCTATAGTAAACTTTTCAAAAAATAATTTTCTACTGTCGCAAATTTTAATTACGCCAGGGATTGCCTTTTCTATAGTAAATTATTCAAAAAATAATTTTCTACTGTCGCAAATTTTAATTACGCCAGGGATTGCCTTTTCTATAGTAAATTATTCAAAAAATAATTTTCTACTGTCACAAATTTTAATTACGCCAGGGATTGCCTTTTCTATAGTAAATTATTAAAAAATAATTTTTTACTGTCGCAAATTTTAATTACGCCAGGGATTGCCTTTTCTATAGTAAATTATTCAAAAAATAATTTTCTACTCTCGCAAATTTTAATTACGCCAGGGATTTCCTTTTCTATAGTAAATTATTCAAAAAATAATTTTATACTGTCGCAAATTTTAAATACGCCAAGGATTGCCTTTTCTATAGTAAATTATTCAAAAAAATAATTTTATACTGTCGCAAATTTTATTTACGCCAGGGATTGCCTTTTCTATAGTAAATTATTCAAAAAATAATTCTTTTCTGGCGCAAATTTTAATTGCGCCAGGGATTGCCTTTTCTATAGTAAATTATTCAAAAAATAATTTTCAACTGTCGCAAATTTTAATTGCGCCAGGTATTGCCTTTTCTATAGTAAATTTTGCAAAAAAATAATTTTTTACTGTCGCAAATTTCAAATACGCCAGGGATTGCCTTTTCTATAGTAAATTATTCAAAAAATAATTTTATACTGTCGCAAATTTTAATTACGCCAGGGATTGCCTTTTCTATAGTAAATTATTCAAAAAATAATTTTTTACTGTCGCAAATTTGAATTACGCCAGGGATTGCCTTTTCTATAGTAAATTATTCAAAAAATAATTTTTTACTGTCGCAAATTTTAAGTGCGCCAGGGATTGCCTTTTCTATAGTAAATTATTCAAAAAATAATTTTCAACTGTCGCAAATTGTAATTGCGCCAGGGATTGCCTTTTCTATAGTAAATTATTCAAAAAATAATTTTCTACTGTCGCAAATTTCAAATCCGCCAGGGATTGCCTTTTCTATAGTAAATTATTCAAAAAATAATTTTAAACTGCCGCAAATTTCAAATCCGCCAGGGATTGCCTTTTCTATAGTAAATTATTCAAAAAATAATTTTTTACTGTCGCAAATTTTAATTGCGCCAGGGATTGCCTTTTCTATAGTAAATTATTCAAAAATTAATTTTTTACTGTCGCAAATTTTAATTACGCCAGGGATTGCCTTTTCTATAGTAAATTATTCAAAAAATAATTTTCTACTGTCGCAAATTTCAAATCCGACAGGGATTGCCTTTTCTATAGTAAATTATTCAAAAAATAATTTTCAACTGTCGCAAATTTTAATTACGCCAGGGATTGCCTTTTCTATAGTAAATTATTCAAAAATTAATTTTTTACTGTCGCAAATTTTAATTACGCCAGGGATTGCCTTTTCTATAGTAAATTATTCAAAAAATAATTTTCTACTGTCGCAAATTTCAAATCCGCCAGGGATTGCCTTTTCTATAGTAAATTATTCAAAAAATAATTTTTTACTGTCGCAAATTGTAATTGCGCCAGGGATTGCCTTTTCTATAGTAAATTATTCAAAAAATAATTTTCTACTGTCGCAAATTTCAAATCCGCCAGGGATTGCCTTTTCTATAGTAAATTATTCAAAAAATTATTTTCTACTGTCGCAAATTTTAATTACGCCAGGGATTGCCTTTTCTATAGTAAACTGTTCAAAAAATAATTTTCTACTGTCGCAAATTTTAATTACGCCAGGGATTGCCTTTTCTATAGTAAATTATTCAAAAAATAATTTTCTACTGTCGCAAATTTTAATTACGCCAGGGATTGCCTTTTCTATAGTAAATTATTCAAAAAATAATTTTTTACTGTCGCAAATTTTAATTGCGCCAGGGATTGCATTTTCTATAGTAAATTATTCAAAAAATAATTTTTTACTGTCGCAAATTTTAAATATCCCAGGGACTGCCTTTTCTATAGTAAATTATTCAAAAAATAATTTTCAACTGTCGCAAATTTTAATTACGCCAGGGATTGCCTTTTCTATAGTAAATTTCTCACAAATTAATTTCTTACTGTCGCAAATTTTAAATACGCCAGGGATTGCCTTTTCTATAGTAAATTATTCAAAAAATTATTTTTTACTGTCGCAAATTTTAAATACGCCAGGGATTGCCTTTTCTATAGTAAACTTTTCAAAAAATAATTTTCTACTGTCGCAAATTTTAATTACCCCAGGGATTGCCTTTTCTATAGTAAATTATTCAAAAAATAAGTTTCAACTGTCGCAAATTTTAATTACGCCAGGGATTGCCTTTTCTATAGTAAATTATTCAAAAAATAATTTTTTACTGTCGCAAAATTTAATTACGCCAGGGATTGCCTTTTCTATAGTAAATTATTCAAAAAATAATTTTATACCGTCGCAAATTTTAAGTGCGCCAGGGATTGCCTTTTCTATAGTAAATTTTGCAAAAAATAATTCTCTACTGTCGCAAATTTTAATTGCGCCAGGGATTGCCTTTTCTATAGTAAATTATTCAAAAAATAATTTTATACTGTCGCAAATTTTAAGTGCGCCAGGGATTGCCTTTTCTATAGTAAATTTTGCAAAAGATAATTTTCTACTGTCGCAAATTTTAATTTATAGTAAATTATTCAAAAAATAATTTTTTACTGTCGCAAATTTTAAGTGCGCCAGGGATTGCCTTTTCTATAGTAAATTATTCAAAAAATAATTTTTTACTGTCGCAAATTTTAATTACGCCAGGGATTGCGTTTTCTATAGTAAATTATTCAAAAAATAATTTTTTACTGTCGCAAATTTTAATTGCGCCAGGGATTGCCTTTTCTATAGTAAATTATTCAAAAAATAATTTTTTACTGTCGCAAATTTTAATTGCGCCAGGGATTGCCTTTTCTATAGTAAATTATTCAAAAAATAATTTTCTACTGTCGCAAATTTTAATTGCGCCGGGGATTGCCTTTTCTATAGTAAATTATTCAAAAAATAATTTTCAACTGTCGCAAATTTTAATTACGCCAGTGATTGCGTTTTCTATAGTAAACTTTTCAAAAAATAATTTACTACTGTCGCAAATTTTAATTACGCCAGGGATTGCCTTTTCTATAGTAAATTATTCAAAAAATAATTTTTTACTGTCGCAAATTTTAATTTACTATAGAAAAGGCAATCCCTGGCGTAATTAAAATTTGCGACAGTAAAAAATTATTTTTTGAATAATTTACTATAGAAAAGGCAATCCCTGGCGCAATTAAAATTTGCGACAGTATAAAATTATTTTTTGAATAATTTACTATAGAAAAGGCAATCCCTGGCGTAATTAAAATTTGCGACAGTAAAAAATTATTTTTTGAATAATTTACTATAGAAAAGGCAATCCCTGGCGTAATTAAAATTTGCGACAGTCGAAATTTATTTTTTGAAAAGTTTACTATAGAAAAGGCAATCCCTGGCGTAATTAAAATTTGCGACAGTTGAAAATTATTTTTTGAAAAATTTACTATAGAAAAGGCAATCCCTGGCGTAATTAAAATTTGCGACAGTAGAAAATTATTTTTTGAAAAGTTTACTATAGAAAAGGCAATCCCTGGCGTAATTAAAATTTGCGACAGATGAAAATGATTTTTTGAATAATTTACTATAGAAATGGCAATCCCTGGCGCAATTAAAATTTGCGACAGTAGAAAATTATTTTTTGAATAATTTACTATAGAAAAGGCAATCCTTGGCGGATTTGAAATTTGCGACAGTTGAAAATTATTTTTTTGCAAAATTTACTATAGAAAAGGCAATCCCTGGCGCAATTAAAACTTGCGATAGTAAAAAATTATTTTTTGAATAATTTACTATAGAAAAGGCAATCCCTGGCGTAATTAAAGTTTGCGACAGTAGAAAATTATTGTTTGAATAATTTACTATAGAAATGGTAATCCCTGTCGCAATTAAAATTTGCGACAGTTGAAAATTATTTTTTGAATAATTTACTATATAAAAGGCAATCCCTGGCGTAATTAAAATTTGCGACAGTAGAAAATTATTTTTTGCAAAATTTACTATAGAAAAGGCAATCCCTGGCGCACTTAAAATTTGCGACAGTAAAAAATTATTTTTTGAATAATTTACTATAAAAAGGCAATCCCTGGCGTAATTAAAATTTGCGACAGTAGAAAATTATTTTTTGAATAATTTACTATAGAAATGGCAATCCCTGGCGTAATTAAAATTTGCGACAGTAAAAAATTGTTTTTTGAATAATTTACTATAGAAAAGGCAATCCTTGGCGCACTTCAAATTTGCGACAGAAAAAAATTATTTTTGAATAATTTACTATAGAAAAGGGCAATCCCTAGCGTAATTAAAATTTGCGACAGTATAAAATTGTTTTTTGAATAATTTACTATAGAAAAGGCAATCCCTGGCGCAATTAAAATTTGCGACAGTTGAAGATTATTTTTTGAATAATTTATTATAGAAAAGGCAATCCCTGGCGGATTTGAAATTTGCGACAGTAGAAAATTATTTTTTGAATAATTTACTATAGAAAAGGCAATCCCTGGCGTAATTAAAATTTGCGACAGTAAAAAATTATTTTTTGAATAATTTACTATAGAAAAGGCAATCCCTGCGTAATTAAAATTTGCGACAGTAGAAAATTATTTTTTTGCAAAATTTACTATAGAAATGGCAATCCCTGGCGTAATTAAAATTTGCGACAGTAAAAAATTGTTTTTTGAATAATTTACTATAGAAAAGGCAATCCTTGGCGCACTTAAAATTTGCGACAGAAAAAAATTATTTTTTGAATAATTTACTATAGAAAAGGTAATCCCTGGCGTAATTAAAATTTGCGACAGTATAAAATTATTTTTTGAATAATTTACTATAGAAAAGGCAATCCCTGGCGTAATTAAAATTTGCGACAGTTGAAACTTATTTTTTGAATAATTTACTATAGAAAAGGCAATCCCTGGCGCACTTAAAATTTGCGACAGTAGAAAATTATTTTTTTAATAATTTACTATAGAAAAGGCAATCCCTGGGATATTTAAAATTTGCGACAGTAAAAAATTATTTTTTGAATAATTTACTATAGAAAAGGCAATCCCTGGCGCAATTAAAATTTGCGACAGTTGAAAATTATTTTTTGAAAAGTTTACTATAGAAAAGGCAATCCCTGGCGTAATTAAAATTTGTGACAGTAGAAAATTATTTTTTGAATAATTTACTATAGAAAAGGCAATCCCTGGCGTAATTAAAATTTGCGACAGTAGAAAATTATTTTTTGCAAAATTTACTATAGAAAAGGCAATCCCTGGCGCACTTAAAATTTGCGACAGTAAAAAATTATTTTTTGAATAATTTACTATAGAAAAGGCAATCACTGGCGTAATTAAAATTTGCGACAGTAGAAAATTATTTTTTGAATAATTTACTATAGAAATGGCAATCCCTGGCGTAATTAAAATTTGCGACAGTAAAAAATTGTTTTTTGAATAATTTACTATAGAAAAGGCAATCCTTGGCGCACTTAAAATTTGCGACAGAAAAAAATTATTTTTTGAATAATTTACTATAGAAAAGGCAATCCCTGGCGTAATTAAAATTTGCGACAGTATAAAATTATTTTTTGAATAATTTACTATAGAAAAGGCAATCCCTGGCGCAATTAAAATTTGCGACAGTTGAAAATTATTTTTTGAATAATTTACTATAGAAAAGGCAATCCCTGGCGGATTTGAAATTTGCGACAGTAGAAAATTATTTTTTGAATAATTTACTATAGAAAAGGCAATCCCTGGCGTAATTAAAATTTGCGACAGTAGAAAATTATTTTTTGAATAATTTACTATAGAAAAGGCAATCCCTGGCGTAATTAAAATTTGCGACAGTAGAAAATTATTTTTTGAATAATTTACTATAGAAATGGTAATCCCTGGCGCAATTAAAATTTGCGACAGTTGAAAATTATTTTTTGAATAATTTACTATAGAAAAGGCAATCCCTGGCGTAATTAAAATTTGCGACAGTAGAAAATTATTTTTTGCAAAATTTACTATAGAAAAGGCAATCCCTGGCGCACTTAAAATTTGCGACAGTAAAAAATTATTTTTTGAATAATTTACTATAGAAAAGGCAATCCCTGGCGTAATTAAAATTTGCGACAGTAGAAAATTATTTTTTGAATAATTTACTATAGAAATGGCAATCCCTGGCGTAATTAAAATTTGCGACAGTAAAAAATTGTTTTTTGAATAATTTACTATAGAAAAGGAAATCCTTGGCGCACTTAAAATTTGCGACAGAAAAAAATTATTTTTTGAATAATTTACTATAGAAAAGGCAATCCCTAGCGTAATTAAAATTTGCGACAGTATAAAATTATTTTTTGAATAATTTACTATAGAAAAGGCAATCCCTGGCGCAATTAAAATTTGCGACAGTTGAAAATTATTTTTTGAATAATTTACTATAGAAAAGGCAATCCCTGGCGGATTTGAAATTTGCGACAGTAGAAAATTATTTTTTGAATAATTTACTATAGAAAAGGCAATCCCTGGCGTAATTAAAATATGCGACAGTAAAAAATTATTTTTTGAATAATTTACTATAGAAAAGGCAATCCCTGGCGCAATTAAAATTTGCGACAGTATAAAATTATTTTTTGAATAATTTACTATAGAAAAGGCAATCCCTGGCGTAATTAAAATTTGCGACAGTAAAAAATTATTTTTTGAATAATTTACTATAGAAAAGGCAATCCCTGGCGTAATTAAAATTTGCGACAGTCGAAATTTATTTTTTGAAAAGTTTACTATAGAAAAGGCAATCCCTGGCGTAATTAAAATTTGCGACAGTTGAAAATTATTTTTTGAAAAATTTACTATAGAAAAGGCAATCCCTGGCGTAATTAAAATTTGCGACAGTAGAAAATTATTTTTTGAAAAGTTTACTATAGAAAAGGCAATCCCTGGCGTAATTAAAATTTGCGACAGTTGCAAATGATTTTTTGAATAATTTACTATAGAAAAGGCAATCCCTGGCGCAATTAAAATTTGCGACAGTAGAAAATTATTTTTTGAATAATTTACTATAGAAAAGGCAATCCCTGGCGGATTTGAAATTTGAGACAGTTGAAAATTATTTTTTTGCAAAATTTACTGTAGAAAAGGCAATCCCTGGCGCAATTAAAACTTGCGATAGTAAAAAATTATTTTTTGAATAATTTACTATAGAAAAGGCAATCCCTGGCGTAATTAAAGTTTGCGACAGTAGAAAATTATTGTTTGAATAATTTACTATAGAAATGGTAATCCCTGTCGCAATTAAAATTTGCGACAGTTGAAAATTATTTTTTGAATAATTTACTATATAAAAGGCAATCCCTGGCGTAATTAAAATTTGCGACAGTAGAAAATTATTTTTTGCAAAATTTACTATAGAAAAGGCAATCCCTGGCGCACTTAAAATTTGCGACAGTAAAAAATTATTTTTTGAATAATTTACTATAGAAAAGGCAATCCCTGGCGTAATTAAAATTTGCGACAGTAGAAAATTATTTTTTGAATAATTTACTATAGAAATGGCAATCCCTGGCGTAATTAAAATTTGCGACAGTAAAAAATTGTTTTTTGAATAATTTACTATAGAAAAGGCAATCCTTGGCGCACTTCAAATTTGCGACAGAAAAAATTATTTTTTGAATAATTTACTATAGAAAAGGCAATCCCTAGCGTAATTAAAATTTGCGACAGTATAAAATTATTTTTTGAATAAATTACTATAGAAAAGGCAATCCCTGGCGCAATTAAAATTTGCGACAGTTGAAAATTATTTTTTGAATAATTTATTATAGAAAAGGCAATCCCTGGCGGATTTGAAATTTGCGACAGTAGAAAATTATTTTTTGAATAATTTACTATAGAAAAGGCAATCCCTGGCGTAATTAAAATTTGCGACAGTAAAAAATTATTTTTTGAATAATTTACTATAGAAAAGGCAATCCCTGGCGTAATTAAAATTTGCGACAGTAGAAAATTATTTTTTGTAAAATTTACTATAGAAATGGCAATCCCTGGCGTAATTAAAATTTGCGACAGTAAAAAATTGTTTTTTGAATAATTTACTATAGAAAAGGCAATCCTTGGCGCACTTAAAATTTGCGACAGAAAAAAATTATTTTTTGAATAATTTACTATAGAAAAGGTAATCCCTGGCGTAATTAAAATTTGCGACAGTATAAAATTATTTTTTGAATAATTTACTATAGAAAAGGCAATCCCTGGCGTAATTAAAATTTGCGACAGTTGAAACTTATTTTTTGAATAATTTACTATAGAAAAGGCAATCCCTGGCGCACTTAAAATTTGCGACAGTAGAAAATTATTTTTTTAATAATTTACTATAGAAAAGGCAATTCCTGGGATATTTAAAATTTGCGACAGTAAAAAATTATTTTTTGAATAATTTACTATAGAAAAGGCAATCCCTGGCGCAATTAAAATTTGCGACAGTTGAAAATTATTTTTTGAAAAGTTTACTATAGAAAAGGCAATCCCTGGCGTAATTAAAATTTGCGACAGTAAAAAATTAGTTTTTTGAATAATTTACTATAGGAAAGGCAATCCCTGGCGTAATTAAAATTTGCGACAGTAGAAAATTATTTTTTGAATAATTTACTATAGAAAAGGCAATCCCTGGCGCAATTAAAATTTGCGACAGTTGAAAATTATTTTTTGAATAATTTACTATAGAAAAGGCAATCCCTGGCGTAATTAAAATTTGCGACAGTAAAAAATTGTTTTTTGAATAATTTACTATAGAAAAGGCAATCCTTGGCGCACTTAAAATTTGCGACAGAAAAAAATTATTTTTTGAATAATTTACTATAGAAAAGGTAATCCCTGGCGTAATTAAAATTTGCGACAGTATAAAATTATTTTTTGAATAATTTACTATAGAAAAGGCAATCCCTGGCGTAATTAAAATTTGCGACAGTTGAAACTTATTTTTTGAATAATTTACTATAGAAAAGGCAATCCCTGGCGCACTTAAAATTTGCGACAGTAGAAAATTATTTTTTTAATAATTTACTATAGAAAAGGCAATTCCTGGGATATTTAAAATTTGCGACAGTAAAAAATTATTTTTTGAATAATTTACTATAGAAAAGGCAATCCCTGGCGCAATTAAAATTTGCGACAGTTGAAAATTATTTTTTGAAAAGTTTACTATAGAAAAGGCAATCCCTGGCGTAATTAAAATTTGCGACAGTAGAAAATTATTTTTTGAATAATTTACTATAGAAATGGCAATCCCTGGCGTAATTAAAATTTGCGACAGTAAAAAATTGTTTTTTGAATAATTTACTATAGAAAAGGCAATCCTTGGCGCACTTAAAATTTGCGACAGAAAAAAATTATTTTTTGAATAATTTACTATAGAAAAGGCAATCCCTGGCGTAATTAAAATTTGCGACAGTATAAAATTATTTTTTGAATAATTTACTATAGAAAAGGCAATCCCTGGCGCAATTAAAATTTGCGACAGTTGAAAATTATTTTTTGAATAATTTACTATAGAAAAGGCAATCCCTGGCGGATTTGAAATTTGCGACAGTAGAAAATTATTTTTTGAATAATTTACTATAGAAAAGGCAATCCCTGGCGTAATTAAAATTTGCGACAGTAAAAAATTATTTTTTGAATAATTTACTATAGAAAAGGCAATCCCTGGCGTAATTAAAATTTGCGACAGTAGAAAATTATTTTTTGAATAATTTACTATAGAAATGGTAATCCCTGGCGCAATTAAAATTTGCGACAGTTGAAAATTATTTTTTGAATAATTTACTATAGAAAAGGCAATCCCTGGCGCACTTAAAATTTGCGACAGTAAAAAATTATTTTTTGAATAATTTACTATAGAAAAGGCAATCCCTGGCGTAATTAAAATTTGCGACAGTAGAAAATTATTTTTTGAATAATTTACTATAGAAATGGCAATCCCTGGCGTAATTAAAATTTGCGACAGTAAAAAATTGTTTTTTGAATAATTTACTATAGAAAAGGAAATCCTTGGCGCACTTAAAATTTGCGACAGAAAAAAATTATTTTTTGAATAATTTACTATAGAAAAGGCAATCCCTAGCGTAATTAAAATTTGCGACAGTATAAAATTATTTTTTGAATAATTTACTATAGAAAAGGCAATCCCTGGCGCAATTAAAATTTGCGACAGTTGAAAATTATTTTTTGAATAATTTACTATAGAAAAGGCAATCCCTGGCGGATTTGAAATTTGCGACAGTAGAAAATTATTTTTTGAATAATTTACTATAGAAAAGGCAATCCCTGGCGTAATTAAAATTTGCGACAGTAAAAAATTATTTTTTGAATAATTTACTATAGAAAAGGCAATCCCTGGCGTAATTAAAATTTGCGACAGTAGAAAATTATTTTTTGCAAAATTTACTATAGAAAAGGCAATCCCTGGCGCACTTAAAATTTGCGACAGTAGAAAATTATTTTTTGAATAATTTACTATAGAAAAGGCAATCCCTGGGATATTTAAAATTTGCGACAATAAAAAATTATTTTTTGAATAATTTACTATAGAAAAGGCAATCCCTGGCGCAATTAAAATTTGCGACAGTTGAAAATTATTTTTTGAAAAGTTTACTATAGAAAAGGCAATCCCTGGCGTAATTAAAATTTGCGACAGTAGAAAATTATTTTTTGAATAATTTACTATAGAAAAGGCAATCCCTGGCGTAATTAAAATTTGCGACAGTAGAAAATTATTTTTTGAATAATTTACTATAGAAAAGGCAATCCCTGGCGCAATTAAAATTTGCGACAGTTGAAAATTATTTTTTGAATAATTTACTATAGAAAAGGCAATCCCTGGCGTAATTAAAATTTGCGACAGTAGAAAATTTTTTTTTGCAAAATTTACTATAGAAAAGGCAATCCCTGGCGCACTTAAAATTTGCGACAGTAAAAAATTATTTTTTGAATAATTTACTATAGAAAAGGCAATCCCTGGCGTAATTAAAATTTGCGACAGCAGAAAATTATTTTTTGAATAATTTACTATAGAAATGGCAATCCCTGGCGTAATTAAAAGTTGCGACAGTAAAAAATTGTTTTTTGAATAATTTACTATAGAAAAGGCAATCCCTGGCGCACTTAAAATTTGCGACAGTAGAAAATTATTTTTTGAATAATTTACTATAGAAAAGGCAATCCCTGGGATATTTAAAATTTGCGACAGTAGAAAATTATTTTTTGCAAAATTTACTATAGAAAAGGCAATCCCTGGCGCACTTAAAATTTGCGACAGTAGAAAATTATTTTTTGAATAATTTACTATAGAAAAGTCAATCCCTGGGATATTTAAAATTTGCGACAGTAAAAAATTATTTTTTGAATAATTTACTATAGAAAAGGCAATCCCTGGCGCAATTAAAATTTGCGACAGTTGAAAATTATTTTTTGAAAAGTTTACTATAGAAAAGGCAATCCCTGGCGTAATTAAAATTTGCGACAGTTGAAAATTATTTTTTGAATAATTTACTATAGAAAAGGCAATCCCTGGCGTAATTAAAATTTGCGACAGTAGAAAATTATTTTTTGAATAATTTACTATAGAAAAGGCAATCCCTGGCGCAATTAAAATTTGCGACAGTTGAAAATTATTTTTTGAATAATTTACTATAGAAAAGGCAATCCCTGGCGGATTTGAAATTTGCGACAGTAGAAAATTATGTTTTGAATAATTTACTATAGAAAAGGCAATCCCTGGCGTAATTAAAATTTGCGACAGTAAAAAATTATTTTTTGAATAATTTACTATAGAAAAGGCAATCCCTGGCGCAATTAAAATTTGCGACAGTAGAAAATTATTTTTTGAAAAGTTTACTATAGGAAAGGCAATCCCTGGCTTAATTAAAATTTGCGACAGTATAAAATTATTTTTTGAATAATTTACTATAGAAAAGGCAATCCCTGGCCTAATTAAAATTTGCGACAGTTGAAAATTATTTTTTGCAAAATTTACTATAGAAAAGGCAATCCCTGGCGTAATTAAAATTTGCGACAGTAAAAAATTATTTTTTGAATAATTTACTATAGAAAAGGCAATCCCTGGCGCAATTAAAATTTGTGACAGTTGAAAATTATTTTTTGAAAAGTTTACTATAGAAAAGGCAATCCCTGGCGTAATTAAAATTTGCGACAGTTGAAAATTATTTTTTGAATAATTTACTATAGAAAAGGCAATCCCTGGCGTAATTAAAATTTGCGACAGTAGAAAATTATTTTTTGAATAATTTACTATAGAAAAGGCAATCCCTGGCGCAATTAAAATTTGCGACAGTTGAAAATTATTTTTTGAATAATTTACTATAGAAAAGGCAATCCCTGGCGGATTTGAAATTTGCGACAGTAGAAAATTATGTTTTGAATAATTTACTATAGAAAAGGCAATCCCTGGCGTAATTAAAATTTGCGACAGTAAAAAATTATTTTTTGAATAATTTACTATAGAAAAGGCAATCCCTGGCGCAATTAAAATTTGCGACAGTAGAAAATTATTTTTTGAAAAGTTTACTATAGGAAAGGCAATCCCTGGCGTAATTAAAATTTGCGACAGTATAAAATTATTTTTTGAATAATTTACTATAGAAAAGGCAATCCCTGGCCTAATTAAAATTTGCGACAGTTGAAAATTATTTTTTGCAAAATTTACTATAGAAAAGGCAATCCCTGGCGTAATTAAAATTTGCGACAGTAGAAAATTATTTTTTGAAAAGTTTACTATAGAAAAGGCAATCCCTGGCGCAATTAAAATTTGCGACAGTATAAAATTATTTTTTGAATAATTTACTATAGAAAAGGCAATCCCTGGCGTAATTAAAATTTGCGACAGTTGAAAATTATTTTTTGCAAAATTTACTATAGAAAAGGCAATTCCTGGCGTAATTAAAATTTGCGACAGTAGAAAATTATTTTTTGAATAATTTACTATAGAAAAGGCAATCCCTGGCGCAACTAAAATTTGCGACAGTTGAAAATTATTTTTTGAAAAGTTTACTATAGAAAAGGCAATCCCTGGCGCAATTAAAATTTGCGACAGTTGAAAATTATTGTTTGAATAATTTACTATAGAAAAGGCAATCCCTGGCATAATTAAAATTTGCGACAGTAGAAAATTATTTTTTGAATAATTTACTATAGAAAAGGCAATCCCTGGCGCAATTAAAATTTGCGACAGTTGAAAATTATTTTTTGAATAATTTACTATAGAAAAGGCAATCCCTGGCGGATTTGAAATTTGCGACAGTAGAAAATTATTTTTTGAATAATTTACTATAGAAAAGGCAATCCCTGGCGTAATTAAAATTTGCGACAGTAAAAAATTATTTTTTGAATAATTTACTATAGAAAAGGCAATCCCTGGCGCAATTAAAATTTGCGACATTAGAAAATTATTTTTTGAAAAGTTTACTATAGGAAAGGCAATCCCTGGCGTAATTAAAATTTGCGACAGTATAAAATTATTTTTTGAATAATTTACTATAGAATAGGCAATCCCTGGCCTAATTAAAATTTGCGACAGTTGAAAATTATTTTTTGAATAATTTACTATAGAAAAGGCAATCCCTGGCGTAATTAAAATTTGCGACAGTAGAAAATTATTTTTTGAATAATTTACTATAGAAAAGGCAATCCCTGGCGCAATTAAAATTTGCGACAGTTGAAAATTATTTTTTGAATAATTTACTATAGAAAAGGCAATCCCTGGCGTAATTAAAATTTGCGACAGTAGAAAATTATTTTTTGCAAAATTTGCTATAGAAAAGGCAATCCCTGGCGCACTTAAAATTTGCGACAGTAGAAAATTATTTTTTGAATAATTTACTATAGAAAAGGCAATCCCTGGGATATTTAAAATTTGCGACAGTAAAAAATTATTTTTTGAATAATTTACTATAGAAAAGGCAATCCCTGGCGCAATTAAAATTTGCGACAGTTGAAAATTATTTTTTGAATAATTTACTATAGAAAAGGCAATCCCTGGCGTAATTAAAATTTGCGACAGTAGAAAATTATTTTTTGCAAAATTTACTATAGAAAAGGCAATCCCTGGCGCACTTAAAATTTGCGACAGTAAAAAATTATTTTTTGAATAATTTACTATAGAAAAGGCAATCCCTGGCGTAATTAAAATTTGCGACAGTAGAAAATTATTTTTTGAATAATTTACTATAGAAATGGCAATCCCTGGCGTAATTATAATTTGCGACAGTAAAAAATTGTTTTTTGAATAATTTACTATAGAAAAGGCAATCCTTGGCGCACTTAAAATTTGCGACAGAAAAAAATTATTTTTTGAATAATTTACTATAGAAAAGGCAATCCCTGGCGTAATTAAAATTTGCGACAGTATAAAATTATTTTTTGAATAATTTACTATAGAAAAGGCAATCCCTGGCGCAATTAAAATTTGCGACAGTTGAAAATTATTTTTTGAATAATTTACTATAGAAAAGGCAATCCCTGGCGGATTTGAAATTTGCGACAGTAGAAAATTATTTTTTGAATAATTTACTATAGAAAAGGCAATCCCTGGCGTAATTAAAATTTGCGACAGTAGAAAATATTTTTTTGCAAAATTTACTATAGAAAAGGCAATCCCTGGCGCACTTAAAATTTGTGAGAGTAGAAAATTATTTTTTGAATAATTTACTATAGAAAAGTCAATCCCTGGGATATTTAAAATTTGCGACAGTAAAAAATTATTTTTTGAATAATTTACTATAGAAAAGGCAATCCCTGGCGCAATTAAAATTTGCGACAGTTGAAAATTATTTTTTGAAAAGTTTACTATAGAAAAGGCAATCCCTGGCGTAATTAAAATTTGCGACAGTAGAAAATTATTTTTTGAATAATTTACTATAGAAAAGGCAATCCCTGGCGTAATTAAAATTTGCGACAGTAGAAAATTATTTTTTGAATAATTTACTATAGAAAAGGCAATCCCTGGCGCAATTAAAATTTGCGACAGTTGAAAATTATTTTTTGAATAATTTACTATAGAAAAGGCAATCCCTGGCGTAATTAAAATTTGCGACAGTAGAAAATTATTTTTTGCAAAATTTACTATAGAAAAGGCAATTCCTGGCGCATTTAAAATTTACGACAGTAGAAAATTATTTTTTGAATAATTTACTATAGAAAAGTCAATCCCTGGGATATTTAAAATTTGCGACAGTAAAAAATTATTTTTTGAATAATTTACTATAGAAAAGGCAATCCCTGGCGCAATTAAAATTTGCGACAGTTGAAAATTATTTTTTGAAAAGTTTACTATAGAAAAGGCAATCCCTGGCGTAATTAAAATTTGCGACAGTTGAAAATTATTTTTTGAATAATTTACTATAGAAAAGGCAATCCCTGGCGTAATTAAAATTTGCGACAGTAGAAAATTATTTTTTGAATAATTTACTATAGAAAAGGCAATCCCTGGCGCAATTAAAATTTGCGACAGTTGAAAATTATTTTTTGAATAATTTACTATAGAAAAGCAATCCCTGGCGGATTTGAAATTTGCGACAGTAGAAAATTATTTTTTGAATAATTTACTATAGAAAAGGCAATCCCTGGCGTAATTAAAATTTGCGACAGTAAAAAATTATTTTTTGAATAATTTACTATAGAAAAGGCAATCCCTGGCGCAATTAAAATTTGCGACAGTAGAAAATTATTTTTTGAAAAGTTTACTATAGGAAAGGCAATCCCTGGCGTAATTAAAATTTGCGACAGTATAAAATTATTTTTTGAATAATTTACTATAGAAAAGGCAATCCCTGGCGTAATTAAAATTTGCGACAGTAGAAAATTATTTTTTGAAAAGTTTACTATAGAAAAGGCAATCCCTGGCGCAATTAAAATTTGCGACAGTATAAAATTATTTTTTGAATAATTTACTATAGAAAAGGCAATCCCTGGCGTAATTAAAATTTGCGACAGTTGAAAATTATTTTTTGCAAAATTTACTATAGAAAAGGCAATTCCTGGCGTAATTAAAATTTGCGACAGTAGAAAATTATTTTTTGAATAATTTACTATAGAAAAGGCAATCCCTGGCGCAACTAAAATTTGCGACAGTTGAAAATTATTTTTTGAAAAGTTTACTATAGAAAAGGCAATCCCTGGCGCAATTAAAATTTGCGACAGTTGAAAATTATTTTTTGAATAATTTACTATAGAAAAGGCAATCCCTGGCGTAATTAAAATTTGCGACAGTAGAAAATTATTTTTTGAATAATTTACTATAGAAAAGGCAATCCCTGGCGCAATTAAAATTTGCGACAGTTGAAAATTATTTTTTGAATAATTTACTATAGAAAAGGCAATCCCTGGCGGATTTGAAATTTGCGACAGTAGAAAATTATTTTTTGAATAATTTACTATAGAAAAGGCAATCCCTGGCGTAATTAAAATTTGCGACAGTAAAAAATTATTTTTTGAATAATTTACTATAGAAAAGGCAATCCCTGGCGCAATTAAAATTTGCGACAGTAGAAAATTATTTTTTGAAAAGTTTACTATAGGAAAGGCAATCCCTGGCGTAATTAAAATTTGCGACAGTATAAAATTATTTTTTGAATAATTTACTATAGAAAAGGCAATCCCTGGCCTAATTAAAATTTGCGACAGTTGAAAATTATTTTTTGCAAAATTTACTATAGAAAAGGCAATCCCTGGCGTAATTAAAATTTGCGACAGTAGACAATTATTTTTTGAAAAGTTTACTATAGAAAAGGCAATCCCTGGCGCAATTAAAATTTGCGACAGTATAAAATTATTTTTTGAATAATTTACTATAGAAAAGGCAATACCTGGCGTAATTAAAATTTGCGACAGTTGAAAATTATTTTTTGCAAAATTTACTATAGAAAAGGCAATTCCTGGCGTAATTAAAACTTGCGACAGTAGAAAATTATTTTTTGAAAAGTTTACTATAGAAAAGGCAATCCCTGGCGTAATTAAAATTTGCGACAATTGAAAATTATTTTTTGAATAATTTACTATAGAAAAGGCAATCCATGGCGCAATTAAAATTTGCGACTGTAAAAAATTATTTTTTGAATAATTTACTATAGAAAAGGCAATCCCTGGCGCACTTAAAATTTGCGACAGTAAAAAATTATTTTTTGAATAATTTACTATAGAAAAGGCAATCCCTGGCGTAATTAAAATTTGCGACAGTATAAAATTATTTTTTGAATAATTTACTATAGAAAAGGCAATCCCTGGCGTAATTAAAATTTGCGACAGTAGAAAATTATTTTTTGAATAATTTACTATAGAAAAGGCAATCCCTGGCGTAATTAAAATTTGCGACAGTAGAAAATTATTTTTTGAATAATTTACTATAGAAAAGGCAATCCCTGGCGTAATTAAAATTTGCGACAGTAGAAAATTATTTTTTGAATAATTTACTATAGAAAAGGCAATCCCTGGCGTAATTAAAATTTGCGACAGTAGAAAATTATTTTTTGAATAATTTACTATAGAAAAGGCAATCCCTGGCGTAATTAAAATTTGCGACAGTTGAAAATTATTTTTTGAATAATTTACTATAGAAAAGGCAATCCCTGGCGTAATTAAAATTTGCGACAGTATAAAATTATTTTTTGAATAATTTACTATAGAAAAGGCAATCCTTGGCGTAATTAAAATTTGCGACAGTAAAAAATTAATTTGTGAATAATTTACTATAGAAAAGTCAATCCCTGGCGCAATTAAAATTTGCGACAGTATAAAATTATTTTTTGAATAATTTACTACAGAAAAGGCAATCCCTGGCGTAATTAAAATTTGCGACAGTTGAAAATTAGTTTTTGCAAAATTTACTATAGAAAAGGCAATCCCTGGCGTAATTAAAATTTGCGACAGTAGAAAATTATTTTTTGAATAATTTACTATAGAAAAGGCAATCCCTGGCGTAATTAAAATTTGCGACAGTATAAAATTATTTTTTGAATAATTTACTATAGAAAAGGCAATCCCTGGCGTAATTAAAATTTGCGACAGTATAAAATTATTTTTTGAATAATTTACTATAGAAAAGGCAATCCCTGGCGTAATAAAAATTTGCGACAGTAAAAAATTATTTTTTGAATAATTTACTATAGAAAAGGCAATCCCTGGCGTAATTAAAATTTGCGACAGTAGAAAATTATTTTTTGAATAATTTACTATAGAAAAGGCAATCCCTGGCGTAATTAAAATTTGCGACAGTTGAAAATTATTTTTTGAATAATTTACTATAGAAAAGGCAATCCCTGGCGTAATTAAAATTTGCGACAGTATAAAATTATTTTTTGAATAATTTACTTAGAAAAGGCAATCCCTGGCGTAATTAAAATTTGCGACAGTAAAAAATTAATTTGTGAATAATTTACTATAGAAAAGTCAATCCCTGGCGCAATTAAAATTTGCGACAGTATAAAATTATTTTTTGAATAATTTACTATAGAAAAGGCAATCCCTGGCGTAATTAAAATTTGCGACAGTTGAAAATTAGTTTTTGCAAAATTTACTATAGAAAAGGCAATCCCTGGCGTAATTAAAATTTGCGACAGTAGAAAATTATTTTTTGAATAATTTACTATAGAAAAGGCAATCCCTGGCGTAATTAAAATTTGCGACAGCATAAAATTATTTTTTGAATAATTTACTATAGGAAAGGCAATCCCTGGCGTAATTAAAATTTGCGACAGTATAAAATTATTTTTTGAATAATTTACTATAGAAAAGGCAATCCCTGGCGTAATTAAAATTTGCGACAGTAAAAAATTATTTTTTGAATAATTTACTATAGAAAAGGCAATCCCTGGGATATTTAAAATTTGCGACAGTAAAAAATTATTTTTTGAATAATTTACTATAGAAAAGGCAATCCCTGGCGTAATTAAAATTTGCGACAGTAGAAAATTATTTTTTGAATAATTTACTATAGAAACGGCAATCCCTGGCGTAATTAAAATTTGCGACAGTTGAAAATTATTTTTTTAATAATTTACTATAGAAAAGGCAATCCCTGGCGTAATTAAAATTTGCGACAGTAGAAAATTATTTTTTGAAAAGTTTACTATAGAAAAGGCAATCCCTGGCGTAATTAAAATTTGCGACAGTAAAAAATTATTTTTTGAATAATTTACTATATAAAAGGCAATCCCTGGCGGATTTGAAATTTGCGACAGTTGAAAATTATTTTTTGAATAATTTACTATAGAAAAGGCAATCCCTGGCGTAATTAAAATATGCGACAGTAAAAAATTATTTTTTGAATAATTTACTATAGAAAAGGCAATCCCTGGCGTAATTAAAATTTGCGACAGTATAAAATTATTTTTTGAATAATTTACTATAGAAAAGGCAATCCCTGGCGTAATTAAAATTTGCGACAGTAGAAATTTTTTTTTTGAAAAGTTTACTATAGAAAAGGCAATCCCTGGCGTAAGTAAAATTTGCGACAGATGAAAATTATTTTTTGAATAATTTACTATAGAAAAGGCAATCCCTGGCGTAATTAAAATTTGCGACAGTTGAAAATTATTTTTTGAATAATTTACTATAGAAAAGGCAATCCCTGGCGTAATTAAAATTTGTGACAGTTGAAAATTATTTTTTGAATAATTTACTATAGAAAAGGCAATCCCTGGCGCAATTAAAATTTGCGACAGTATAAAATTATTTTTTGAATAATTTACTATAGAAAAGGCAATCCCTGGCGTAATTAAAATTTGCGACAGTATAAAATTATTTTTTGAAAAGTTTACTATAGAAAAGGCAATCCCTGGCGTAATTAAAATTTGCGACAGTTGAAAATTATTTTTTGAATAATTTACTATAGAAAAGGCAATCCCTGGCGCAATTAAAATTTGCGACAGTATAAAATTATTTTTTGAATAATTTACTATAGAAAAGGCAATCCCTGGCGTAATTAAAATTTGCGACAGTATAAAATTATTTTTTGAATAATTTACTATAGAAAAGGCAATCCCTGGCGGATTTGAAATTTGCGACAGTAGAAAATTATTTTTTGAATAATTTACTATAGAAAAGGCAATCCCTGGCGTAATTAAAATTTGCGACAGTAAAAAATTATTTTTTGAATAATTTACTGTAGAAAAGGCAATCCCTGGCGCAATTAAAATTTGCGACAGTATAAAATTATTTTTTGAATAATTTACTGTAGAAAAGGCAATCCCTGGCGCAATTAAAACTTGCGATAGTAAAAAATTATTTTTTGAATAATTTACTATAGAAAAGGCAATCCCTGGCGGATTTGAAATTTGCGACAGTAAAAAATTATTTTTTGAATAACTTACTATAGAAAAGGCAATCCCTGGCGCAATTAAAATTTGCGACAGTTGAAAATTATATTTTGAATAATTTACTATAGAAAAGGCAATCCCTGGCGGAATTAAAATTTGCGACAGTAGAAAATTATTTTTTGAAAAGTTTACTATAGGAAAGGCAATCCCTGGCGTAATTAAAACTTGCGACAGTTGAAAATTATTTTTTGAATAATTTACTATAGAAAAGGCAATCCCTGGCGTAATTAAAATCTGCGACAGTAGAAAATTATTTTTTGAAAAGTTTACTATAGAAAAGGCGTAATTAAAATTTGCGACAGTAAAAAATTATTTTTTGAATAATTTACTATAGAAAAGGCAATCCCTGGCGGATTTGAAATATGCGACAGTTGAAAATTATTTTTTGAATAATTTACT
This sequence comes from Dioctria linearis, assembly GCA_963930735.1. NCBI lineage: Eukaryota > Metazoa > Arthropoda > Insecta > Diptera > Asilidae > Dioctria > Dioctria linearis. The sequence goes on from CAWVNZ010001271.1 coordinate 200,243, forward strand.
ATAGAAAAGGCAATCCCTGGCGTAATTAAAATTTGCGACAGTATAAAATTATTTTTTGAATAATTTACTATAGAAAAGGCAATCCCTGGCGTATTTAAAACTTGCGACAGTAAAAAATTATTTTTTGAATAATTTACTATAGAAAAGGCAATCCCTGGCGTAATTAAAATTTGCGACAGTAGAAAATTATTTTTTGAATTATTTACTAAATTATTTACTATAGAAAAGGCAATCCCTGGGATATTTAAAATTTGCGACAGTAAAAAATTATTTTTTGAATAATTTACTATAGAAAAGGCAATCCCTGGCGTAATTAAAATTTGCGACAGTAGAAAATTATTTTTTGAATAATTTACTATAGAAAAGGCAATCCCTGGCGTAATTAAAATTTGCGACAGTAGAAAATTATTTTTTGAAAAGTTTACTATAGAAAAGGCAATCCCTGGCGTAATTAAGATTTGCGACAGTAAAAAATTATTTTTTGAATAATTGCCTATAGAAAAGGCAATCCCTGGCGGATTTGAAATTTGCGACAGTTGAAAATTATTTTTTGAATAATTTACTATAGAAAGGCAATCCCTGGCGTAATTAAAATTTGCGACAGTAAAAAATTATTTTTTGAATAATTTACTATAGAAAAGGCAATCCCTGGCGTAATAAAATTTGCGACAGTAGAAAATTATTTTTTGAAAAGTTTACTATAGAAAAGGCAATCCCTGGCGTAATTAAGATTTGCGACAGTAAAAAATTATTTTTTGAATAATTGCCTATAGAAAAGGCAATCCCTGGCGGATTTGAAATTTGCGACAGTTGAAAATTATTTTTTGAATAATTTACTATAGAAAGGCAATCCCTGGCGTAATTAAAATTTGCGACAGTAAAAAATTATTTTTTGAATAATTTACTATAGAAAAGGCAATCCCTGGCGTAATTAAAATTTGCGACAGTAGAAAATTATTTTTTGAAAAGTTTACTATAGAAAAGGCAATCCCTGGCGTAATTAAAATTTGCGACAGTTGAAAATTATTTTTTGAATAATTCACTATAGAAAAGGCAATCCCTGGCGTAATTAAAATTTGCGACAGTTGAAAATTATTTTTTGAATAATTTACTATAGAAAAGGCAATCCCTGGCGTAATTAAAATTTGTGACAGTTGAAAATTATTTTTTGAATAATTTACTATAGAAAAGGCAATCACTGGCGCAATTAAAATTTGCGACATTATAAAATTATTTTTTGAATAATTTACTATATAGAAGGCAATCCCTGGCGTAATTAAAATTTGCGACAGTATAAAATTATTTTTTGAAAAGTTTACTATAGAAAAGGCAATCCCTGGCGTAATTAAAATTTGCGACAGTTGAAAATTATTTTTTGAATAATTTACTATAGAAAAGGCAATCCCTGGCGCAATTAAAATTTGCGACAGTATAAAATTATTTTTTGAATAATTTACTATAGAAAAGGTAATCCCTGGCGTAATTAAAATTTGCGACAGTATAAAATTATTTTTTGAATAATTTACTATAGAAAAGGCAATCCCTGGCGGATTTGAAATTTGCGACAGTAGAAAATTATTTTTTGAATAATTTACTATAGAAAAGGCAATCCCTGGCGTAATTAAAATTTGTGACAGTAAAAAATTATTTTTTGAATAATTTACTGTAGAAAAGGCAATCCCTGGCGCAATTAAAATTTGCGACAGTATAAAATTATTTTTTGAATAATTTACTATAGAAAAGGCAATCCCTGGCGTAATTAAAATTTGCGACAGTAAAAAAATATTTTTTGAATAATTTACTATAGAAAAGGCAATCCCTGGCTTTATTAAAATTTGCGACAGTTGAAAATTATTTTTTGAATAATTTACTATAGAAAAGGCAATCCCTGGCGGATTTGAAATTTGCGACAGTTGAAAATTATTTTCTTGCAAAATTTACTATAGAAAAGGCAATGCCTGTCGCAATTAAAACTTGCGATACTAAAAAATTATTTTTTGAATAATTTACTATAGAAAAGGCAATCCCTGGCGGATTTGAAATTTGCGACAGTAAAAAATTATTTTTTGAATAACTTACTATAGAAAAGGCAATCCCTGGCGCAATTAAAATTTGCGACAGTTGAAAATTATTTTTTGAATAATTTACTATAGAAAAGGCAATCCCTGGCGTAATTAAAATTTGCGACAGTAGAAAATTATTTTTTGGAAAGTTTACTATAGGAAAGGCAATCCCTGGCGTAATTAAAACTTGCGAAAGTTGAAAATTATTTTTTGAAAAATTTACTATAGAAAAGGCAATCCCTGGCGTAATTAAAATCTGCGACAGTAGAAAATTATTTTTTGAAAAGTTTACTATAGAAAAGGCAATCCCTGGCGTAATTAAAATTTGCGACAGTAAAAAATTATTTTTTGAATAATTTACTATAGAAAAGGCAATCCCTGGCGGATTTGAAATTTGCGACAGTTGAAAATTATTTTTTGAATAATTTACTATAGAAAAGGCAATCCCTGGCGTAATTAAAATTTGCGACAGTTGAAAATTATTTTTTGAATAATTTACTATAGAAAAGGCAATCCCTGGCGTAATTAAAATTTGCGACAGTAGAAAATTATTTTTTGGAAAGTTTACTATAGGAAAGGCAATCCCTGGCGTAATTAAAACTTGCGAAAGTTGAAAATTATTTTTTGAAAAATTTACTATAGAAAAGGCAATCCCTGGCGTAATTAAAATCTGCGACAGTAGAAAATTATTTTTTGAAAAGTTTACTATAGAAAAGGCAATCCCTGGCGTAATTAAAATTTGCGACAGTAAAAAATTATTTTTTGAATAATTTACTATAGAAAAGGCAATCCCTGGCGGATTTGAAATTTGCGACAGTTGAAAATTATTTTTTGAATAATTTACTATAGAAAAGGCAATCCCTGGCGTAATTAAAATTTGCGACAGTATAAAATTATTTTTTGAATAATTTACTATAGAAAAGGCAATCCCTGGCGTATTTAAAACTTGCGACAGTAAAAAATTATTTTTTGAATAATTTACTATAGAAAAGGCAATCCCTGGCGTAATTAAAATTTGCGACAGTAGAAAATTATTTTTTGAATTATTTACTAAATTATTTACTATAGAAAAGGCAATCCCTGGGATATTTAAAATTTGCGACAGTAAAAAATTATTTTTTGAATAATTTACTATAGAAAAGGCAATCCCTGGCGTAATTAAAATTTGCGACAGTAGAAAATTATTTTTTGAATAATTTACTATAGAAAAGGCAATCCCTGGCGTAATTAAAATTTGCGACAGTAGAAAATTATTTTTTGAAAAGTTTACTATAGAAAAGGCAATCCCTGGCGTAATTAAAATTTGCGACAGTAAAAAATTATTTTTTGAATAATTTACTATAGAAAAGGCAATCCCTGGCGTTATTAAAATTTGCGACAGTTGAAAATTATTTTTTGAATAATTTACTATAGAAAAGGCAATCCCTGGCGGATTTGAAATTTGCGACAGTTGAAAATTATTTTTTTGCAAAATTTACTATAGAAAAGGCAATCCCTGTCGCAATTAAAACTTGCGATACTAAAAAATTATTTTTTGAATAATTTACTATAGAAAAGGCAATCCCTGGCGGATTTGAAATTTGCGACAGTAAAAAATTATTTTTTGAATAACTTACTATAGAAAAGGCAATCCCTGGCGCAATTAAAATTTGCGACAGTTGAAAATTATTTTTTGAATAATTTACTATAGAAAAGGCAATCCCTGGCGTAATTAAAATTTGCGACAGTAGAAAATTATTTTTTGAAAAGATTACTATAGGAAAGGCAATCCCTGGCGTAATTAAAACTTGCGACAGTTGAAAATTATTTTTTGAAAAATTTACTATAGAAAAGGCAATCCCTGGCGTAATTAAAATCTGCGACAGTAGAAAATTATTTTTTGAAAAGTTTACTATAGAAAAGGCAATCCCTGGCGTAATTAAAATTTGCGACAGTAAAAAATTATTTTTTGAATAATTTACTATAGAAAAGGCAATCCCTGGCGGATTTGAAATTTGCGACAGTTGAAAATTATTTTTTGAATAATTTACTATAGAAAAGGCAATCCCTGGCGTAATTAAAATTTGCGACAGTATAAAATTATTTTTTGAATAATTTACTATAGAAAAGGCAATCCCTGGCGTATTTAAAACTTGCGACAGTAAAAAATTATTTTTTGAATAATTTACTATAGAAAAGGCAATCCCTGGCGTAATTAAAATTTGCGACAGTAGAAAATTATTTTTTGAATTATTTACTAAATTATTTACTATAGAAAAGCAATCCCTGGGATATTTAAAATTTGCGACAGTAAAAAATTATTTTTTGAATAATTTACTATAGAAAAGGCAATCCCTGGCGTAATTAAAATTTGCGACAGTAGAAAATTATTTTTTGAATAATTTACTATAGAAAAGGCAATCCCTGGCGTAATTAAAATTTGCGACAGTAGAAAATTATTTTTTGAAAAGTTTACTATAGAAAAGGCAATCCCTGGCGTAATTAAAATTTGCGACAGTAAAAAATTATTTTTTGAATAATTTACTATAGAAAAGGCAATCCCTGGCGGATTTGAAATTTGCGACAGTTGAAAATTATTTTTTGAATAATTTACTATAGAAAAGGCAATCCCTGGCGTAATTAAAATTTGCGACAGTATAAAATTATTTTTTGAATAATTTACTATAGAAAAGGCAATCCCTGGCGTATTTAAAACTTGCGACAGTAAAAAATTATTTTTTGAATAATTTACTATAGAAAAGGCAATCCCTGGCGTAATTAAAATTTGCGACAGTAGAAAATTATTTTTTGAATAATTTACTATAGAAACGGCAATCCCTGGCGTAATTAAAATTTGCGACAGTTGAAAATTATATTTTTAATAATTTACTATAGAAAAGGCAATCCCTGGCGTAATTAAAATTTGCGACAGTAGAAAATTATTTTTTGAAAAGTTTACTATAGAAAAGGCAATCCCTGGCGTAATTAAAATTTGCGACAGTAGAAAATTATTTTTTGAATAATTTACTATAGAAACGGCAATCCCTGGCGTAATTAAAATTTGCGACAGTTGAAAATTATTTTTTTAATAATTTACTATAGAAAAGGCAATCCCTGGCGTAATTAAAATTTGCGACAGTAGAAAATTATTTTTTGAAAAGTTTACTATAGAAAAGGCAATCCCTGGCGTAATTAAAATTTGCGACAGTTGAAAATTATTTTTTTAATAATTTACTATAGAAAAGGCAATCCCTGGCGTAATTAAAATTTGCGACAGTAGAAAATTATTTTTTGAAAAGTTTACTATAGAAAAGGCAATCCCTGGCGTAATTAAAATTTGCGACAGTTGAAAATTATTTTTTGAATAATTTACTATAGAAAAGGCAATCCCTGGCGTAATTAAAATTTGCGACAGTAGAAAATTATTTTTTGAAAAGTTTACTATAGGAAAGGCAATCCCTGGCGTAATTAAAATTTGCGACAGTAGAAAATTATTTTTTGAAAAGTTTACTATAGGAAAGGCAATCCCTGGCGTAATTAAAATTTGCGACAGTATAAAATTATTTTTTGAATAATTTACTATAGAAAAGGCAATCCCTGGCGTATTTAAAATTTGCGACAGTAAAAAATTATTTTTTGAATAATTTACTATAGAAAAGGCAATCCCTGGCGTAATTAAAATTTGCGACAGTAAAAAATTATTTTTTGAATAATTTACTATAGAAAAGGCAATCCCTGGCGTAATTAAAATTTGCGACAGTATAAAATTATTTTTTGAATAATTTACTATAGAAAAGGCAATCCCTGGCGTAATTAAAATTTGCGACAGTAGAAAATAATTTTTTGAAAATTTTACTATAGAAAAGGCACTCCCTGGCGTAATTAAAATTTGCGACAGTATAAAATTATTTTTTGAATAATTTACTATAGAAAAGGCAATCCCTGGGATATTTAAAATTTGCGACAGTACAAAATTATTTTTTGAATAATTTACTATAGAAAAGGCAATCCCTGGCGTAATTAAAATTTGCGACAGTAGAAAATTATTTTTTGAATAATTTACTATAGAAATGGCAATCCCTGGCGTAATTAAAATTTGCGACAGTTGAAAATTATTTTTTTAATAATTTACTATAGAAAAGGCAATCCCTGGCGTAATTAAAATTTGCGACAGTAGAAAATTATTTTTTGAAAAGTTTACTATAGAAAAGGCAATCCCTGGCGTAATTAAAATTTGCGACAGTTGAAAATTATTTTTTGAATAATTTACTATAGAAAAGGCAATCCCTGGCGTAATTAAAATTTGCGACAATAGAAAATTATTTTTTGAAAAGTTTACTATAGGAAAGGCAATCCCTGGCGTAATTAAAACTTGCGACAGTTGAAAATTATTTTTTGAAAAATTTACTATAGAAAAGGCAATCCCTGGCGTAATTAAAATCTGCGACAGTAGAAAATTATTTTTTGAAAAGTTTACTATAGAAAAGGCAATCCCTGGCGTAATTAAAATTTGCGACAGTAAAAAATTATTTTTTGAATAATTTACTATAGAAAAGGCAATCCCTGGCGGATTTGAAATTTGCGACAGTTGATAATTATTTTTTGAATAATTTACTATAGAAAAGGCAATCCCTGGCGTAATTAAAATTTGCGACAGTATAAAATTATTTTTTGAATAATTTACTATAGAAAAGGCAATCCCTGGCGTAATTAAAATTTGCGACAGTTGAAAATTATTTTTTGAATAATTTACTATAGAAAAGGCAATCCCTGGCGTAATTAAAATTTGCGACAGTTGAAAATTATTTTTTGAATAATTTACTATAGAAAAGGCAATCCCTGGCGTAATTAAAATTTGTGACAGTTGAAAATTATTTTTTGAATAATTTACTATAGAAAAGGCAATCTCTGGCGCAATTAAAATTTGCGACAGTATAAAATTATTTTTTGAATAATTTACTATAGAAAAGGCAATCCCTGGCGTAATTAAAATTTGCGACAGTATAAAATTATTTTTTGAAAAGTTTACTATAGAAAAGGCAATCCCTGGCGTAATTAAAATTTGCGACAGTTGAAAATTATTTTTTGAATAATTTACTATAGAAAAGGCAATCCCTGGCGCAATTAAAATTTGCGACAGTATAAAATTATTTTTTGAATAATTTACTATAGAAAAGGCAATCCCTGGCGTAATTAAAATTTGCGACAGTATAAAATTATTTTTTGAATAATTTACTATAGAAAAGGCAATCCCTGGCGGATTTGAAATTTGCGACAGTAGAAAATTATTTTTTGAATAATTTACTAAAGAAAAGGCAATCCCTGGCGTAATTAAAATTTGCGACAGTAAAAAATTATTTTTTGCATAATTTACTGTAGAAAAGGCAATCCCTGGCGCAATTAAAATTTGCGACAGTATAAAATTATTTTTTGAATAATTTACTATAGAAAAGCAATCCCTGGCGTAATTAAAATTTGCGACAGTAAAAAAATATTTTTTGAATAATTTACTATAGAAAAGGCAATCTCTGGCGTTATTAAAATTTGCGACAGTTGAAAATTATTTATGGAATAATTTACTATAGAAAAGGCAATCCCTGGCGGATTTGAAATTTGCGACAGTTGAAAATTATTTTTTTGCAAAATTTACTATAGAAAAGGCAATCCCTGGCGCAATTAAAACTTGCGATAGTAAAAAATAATTTTTTGAATAATTTACTATAGAAAAGGCAATCCCTGGCGTAATTAAAATTTGCGACAGTAGAAAATTATTTTTTGAATAATTTACTATAGAAAAGGCAATCCCTGGCGCAATTAAAATTTGCGACAGTTGAAAATTATTTTTTGAATAATTTACTATAGAAAAGGCAATCCCTGGCGTAATTAAAATTTGCGACAGTAGAAAATTATTTTTTGAAAAGTTTACTATAGGAAAGGCAATCCCTGGCGTAATTAAAACTTGCGACAGTTGAAAATTATTTTTTGAATAATTTACTATAGAAAAGGCAATCCCTGGCGTAATTAAAATTTGCGACAGTAGAAAATTATTTTTTGAAAAGTTTACTATAGAAAAGGCAATCCCTGGCGTAATTAAAATATGCGACAGTAAAAAATTATTTTTTGAATAATTTACTATAGAAAAGGCAATCCCTGGCGGATTTGAAATTTGCGACAGTTGAAAATTATTTTTTGAATAATTTACTATAGAAAAGGCAATCCCTGGCGTAATTAAAATTTGCGACAGTATAAAATTATTTTTTGAATAATTTACTATAGAAAAGGCAATCCCTGGCGTATTTAAAATTTGCGACAGTAAAAAATTATTTTTTGAATAATTTACTATAGAAAAGGCAATCCCTGGCGTAATTAAAATTTGCGACAGTAGAAAATTATTTTTTGAAATATTTACTAAATTATTTACTATAGAAAAGGCAATCCCTGGGATATTTAAAATTTGCAACAGTAAAAAATTATTTTTTGAATAATTTACTATAGAAAAGTCAATCCCTGGCGTAATTAAAATTTGCGACAGTAGAAAATTATTTTTTGAATAATTTACTATAGAAAAGGCAATCCCTGGCGTAATTAAAATTTGCGACAGTAGAAAATTAGTTTTTGAAAAGTTTACTATAGAAAAGGCAATCCCTGGCGTAATTAAAATTTGCGACAGTAAAAAATTATTTTTTGAATAATTTACTATAGAAAAGGCAATCCCTGGCGGATTTGAAATTTGCGACAGTTGAAAATTATTTTTTGAATAATTTACTATAGAAAAGGCAATCCCTGGCGTAATTAAAATTTGCGACAGTAAAAAATTATTTTTTGAATAATTTACTATAGAAAAGGCAATCCCTGGCGTAATTAAAATTTGCGACAGTAGAAAATTATTTTTTGAATAATTTACTATAGAAAAGGCAATCCCTGGCGTAATTAAAATTTGCGACAGTGGAAAATTTTTTTTTGAATAATTTACTATAGAAAAGGCAATCCCTGGCGTAATTAAAATTTGCGACAGTAGAAAATTATTTTTTGAATAATTTACTATAGAAAAGGCAATCCCTGGCGTAATTAAAATTTGCGACAGTAGAAGATTATTTTTTGAATAATTTACTATAGAAAAGGCAATCCCTGGCGTAATTAAAATTTGGGACAGTTGAAAATTATTTTTTGCAAAATTTACTATAGAAAAGGCAATCCCTGGCGTAATTAAAATTTGCGACAGTAGAAAATTATTTTTTGAAAAGTTTACTATAGAAAAGGCAATCCCTGGCGTAATTAAAATTTGCGACAGTTGAAAATTATTTTTTGAATAATTTACTATAGAAAAGGCAATCCCTGGCGGATTTGAAATTTGCGACAGTAAAAAATTATTTTTTTGCAAAATTTACTATAGAAAAGGCAATCCCTGGGGTATTTAAAATTTGCGACAGTATAAAATTATTTTTTGAATAATTTACTATAGAAAAGGCAATCCTGGCGGATTTGAAATTTGCGACAGTAAAAAATTATTTTTTTGCAAAATTTACTATAGAAAAGGCAATCCCTGGGGTATTTAAAATTTGCGACAGTATAAAATTATTTTTTGAATAATTTACTATAGAAAAGGCAATCCCTGGGATATTTAAAATTTGAGACAGTAAAAAATTATTTTTTGAATAATTTACTATAGAAAAGGCAATCCCTGGCGTAATTAAAATTTGCGACAGTAAAAAATTATTTTTTGAAAAGTTTACTATAAAAAAGGCAATCCCTGGCGGATTTGAAATTTGCGACAGTAGAAAATTATTTTGTGAATAATTTACTATAGAAAAGGCAATACCTGGCGTAATTAAAATTTGCGACAGTAAAATATTATTTTTTGAATAATTTACCATAGAAAAGGCAATCCCTGGGATATATAAAATTTGCGACAGTAAAAAATTATTTTTTGAATAATTTACTATAGAAAAGGCAATCCCTGGCGCAATTAAAATTTGAGACAGTTGAAAATTATTTTTTGAATAATTTACTATAGAAAAGGCAATCCCTGGCGTAATTAAAATTTGCGACAGTTGAAAATTATTTTTTGAATAATTTACTATAGAAAAGGCAATCCCTGGCGCAATTAAAATTTGCGACAGTATAAAATTATTTTTTGAATAATTTACTATAGAAAAGGCAATCCCTGGCGTAATTAAAATTTGCGACAGTAGAAAATTATTTTTTGAATAATTTACTATAGAAAAGGCAATCCCTCGCGCAATTAAAATTTGCGACAGTTGAAAATTATTTTTTGAATAATTTACTATAGAAAAGGCAATCCCTGGCGTAATTAAAATTTGCGAAAGTTGAAAATTATTTTTTGAATAATTTACTATAGAAAAGGCAATCCCTGGCGCAATTAAAATTTGCGACAGTATAAAATTATTTTTTGAATAATTTACTATAGAAAAGGCAATCCCTGGCGTAATTAAAATTTGCGACAGTAGAAAATTATTTTTTGAAAAGTTTACTATAGAAAAGGCAATCCCTGGCGTAATTAAAATTTGCTACAGTAAAAAATTATTTTTTGAATAATTTACTATAGAAAAGGCAATCCCTGGCGGATTTGAAATTTGCGACAGTTGAAAATTATTTTTTGAATAATTTACTATAGAAAAGGCAATCCCTGGCGTAATTAAAATTTGCGACAGTAAAAAATTATTTTTTGAATAATTTACTATAGAAAAGGCAATCCATGGCGTAATTAAAATTTGCGACAGTAGAAAATTATTTTTTGAATAATTTACTATAGAAAAGGCAATCCCTGGCGTAATTAAAATTTGCGACAGTAAAAAATTATTTTTGAATAATTTACTATAGAAAAGGCAATACCTGGCGTAATTAAAATTTGCGACAGTAGAAAATTATTTTTTGAATAATTTATTATAGAAAAGGCAATCCCTGGCGTAACTAAAATTTGCGACAGTAAAAAATTATTTTTTGAAAAATTTACTATAGAAAAGGCAATCCCTGGCGCAATTAAAATTTGCGACAGTTGAAAATTATTTTTTGAATAATTTACTATAGAAAAGGCAATCCCTGGCGTAATTAAAATTTGCGACAATAGAAAATTATTTTTTGAATAATTTACTATAGAAAAGGCAATCCCTGGCGTAATTAAAATTTGCGACAGTAGAAAATTATTTTTTGAATAATTTACTATAGAAAAGGCAATCCCTGGCGTAATTAAAATTTGCGACAGTAAAAAATTATTTTTTGAATAATTTACTATAGAAAAGGCAATCCCTGGCACAATTAAAATTGCGACAGTATAAAATTATTTTTTGAATAATTTACTATAGAAAAGGCAATCCCTGGCGTAATTAAAATTTGCGACAGTAGAAGATTATTTTTTGAATAATTTACTATAGAAAAGGCAATCCCTGGCGTAATTAAAATTTGCGACAGTTGAAAATTATTTTTTGCAAAATTTACTATAGAAAAGGCAATCCCTGGCGTAATTAAAATTTGCGACAGTAGAAAATTATTTTTTGAAAAGTTTACTATAGAAAAGGCAATCCCTGGCGTAATTAAAATTTGCGACAGTTGAAAATTATTTTTTGAATAATTTACTATAGAAAAGGCAATCCCTGGCGGATTTGAAATTTGCGACAGTAAAAAATTATTTTTTTGCAAAATTTACTATAGAAAAGGCAATCCCTGGGGTATTTAAAATTTGCGACAGTATAAAATTATTTTTTGAATAATTTACTATAGAAAAGGCAATCCCTGGGATATTTAAAATTTGAGACAGTAAAAAATTATTTTTTGAATAATTTACTATAGAAAAGGCAATCCCTGGCGTAATTAAAATTTGCGACAGTAAAAAATTATTTTTTGAAAAGTTTACTATAAAAAAGGCAATCCCTGGCGGATTTGAAATTTGCGACAGTAGAAAATAATTTTGTGAATAATCTACTATAGAAAAGGCAATACCTGGCGTAATTAAAATTTGCGACAGTAAAATATTATTTTTTGAATAATTTACCATAGAAAAGGCAATCCCTGGGATATTTAAAATTTGCGACAGTAAAAAATTATTTTTTGAATAATTTACTATAGAAAAGGCAATCCCTGGCGCAATTAAAATTTGCGACAGTTGAAAATTATTTTTTGAATAATTTACTATAGAAAAGGCAATCCCTGGCGTAATTAAAATTTGCGACAGTTGAAAATTATTTTTTGAATAATTTACTATAGAAAAGGCAATCCCTGGCGCAATTAAAATTTGCGACAGTATAAAATTATTTTTTGAATAATTTACTATAGAAAAGGCAATCCCTGGCGTAATTAAAATTTGCGACAGTAGAAAATTATTTTTTGAATAATTTACTATAGAAAAGGCAATCCCTCGCGCAATTAAAATTTGCGACAGTTGAAAATTATTTTTTGAATAATTTACTATAGAAAAGGCAATCCCTGGCGTAATTAAAATTTGCGACAGTTGAAAATTATTTTTTGAATAATTTACTATAGAAAAGGCAATCCCTGGCGCAATTAAAATTTGCGACAGTATAAAATTATTTTTTGAATAATTTACTATAGAAAAGGCAATCCCTGGCGTAATTAAAATTTGCGACAGTAGAAAATTATTTTTTGAATAATTTACTATAGAAAAGGCAATCCCTGGGATATTTAAAATTTGCGACAGTAAAAAATTATTTTTTTGCAAAATTTACTATAGAAAAGGCAATCCCTGGCGTAATTAAAATTTGCGACAGTAGAAAATTATTTTTTGAAAAGTTTACTATAGAAAAGGCAATCCCTGGCGTAATTAAAATTTGCGACAGTAAAAAATTATTTTTTGAATAATTTACTATAGAAAAGGCAATCCCTGGCGCACTTAAAATTTGCGACAGTAAAAAATTATTTTTTGAATAATTTACTATAGAAAAGGCAATACCTGGCGTAATTAAAATTTGCGACAGTAAAAAATTATTTTTTGCAAAATTTACTGTAGAAAAGGCAATCCCTGGCGCAATTAAAACTTGCGATAGTAAAAAATTATTTTTTGAATAATTTACTATAGAAAAGGCAATCCCTGGCGGATTTGAAATTTGCGACAGTAAAAAATTATTTTTTTTGCAAAATTTACTATAGAAAAGGCAATCCCTGGGGTATTTAAAATTTGCGACAGTATAAAATTATTTTTTGAATAATTTACTATAGAAAAGGCAATCCCTGGGATATTTAAAATTTGAGACAGTAAAAAATTATTTTTTGAATAATTTACTATAGAAAAGGCTATCCCTGGCGAAATTAAAATTTGCGACAGTAAAAAATTATTTTTTGAAAAGTTTACTATAATAAAGGCAATCCCTGGCGGATTTGAAATTTGCGACAGTAGAAAATTATTTTGTGAATAATTTACTATAGAAAAGGCAATACCTGGCGTAATTAAAATTTGCGACAGTAAAATATTATTTTTTGAATAATTTACCATAGAAAAGGCAATCCCTGGGATATTTAAAATTTGCGACAGTAAAAAATTATTTTTTGAATAATTTACTATAGAAAAGGCAATCCCTGGCGCAATTAAAATTTGCGACAGTTGAAAATTATTTTTTGAATAATTTACTATAGAAAAGGCAATCCCTGGCGTAATTAAAATTTGCGACAGTTGAAAATTATTTTTTGAATAATTTACTATAGAAAAGGCAATCCCTGGCGCAATTAAAATTTGCGACAGTATAAAATTATTTTTTGAATAATTTACTATAGAAAAGGCAATCCCTGGCGTAATTAAAATTTGCGACAGTAGAAAATTATTTTTTGAATAATTTACTATAGAAAAGGCAATCCCTCGCGCAATTAAAATTTGCGACAGTTGAAAATTATTTTTTGAATAATTTACTATAGAAAAGGCAATCCCTGGCGTAATTAAAATTTGCGACAGTTGAAAATTATTTTTTGAATAATTTACTATAGAAAAGGCAATCCCTGGCGCAATTAAAATTTGCGACAGTATAAAATTATTTTTTGAATAATTTACTATAGAAAAGGCAATCCCTGGCGTAATTAAAATTTGCGACAGTAGAAAATTATTTTTTGAATAATTTACTATAGAAAAGGCAATCCCTGGGATATTTAAAATTTGCGACAGTAAAAAATTATTTTTTTGCAAAATTTACTATAGAAAAGGCAATCCCTGGCGTAATTAAAATTTGCGACAGTAGAAAATTATTTTTTGAAAAGTTTACTATAGAAAAGGCAATCCCTGGCGTAATTAAAATTTGCGACAGTTGAAAATTATTTTTTGAATAATTTACTATAGAAAAGGCAATCCCTGGCGCAATTAAAATTTGCGACAGTAAAAAATTATTTTTTGAATAATTTACTATAGAAAAGGTAATCCCTGGCGCACTTAAAATTTGCGACAGTAAAAAATTATTTTTTGAATAATTTACTATAGAAAAGGCAATACCTGGCGTAATTAAAATTTGCGACAGTAAAAAATTATTTTTTGCAAAATTTACTGTAGAAAAGGCAATCCCTGGCGCAATTAAAACTTGCGATAGTAAAAAATTATTTTTTGAATAATTTACTATAGAAAAGGCAATCCCTGGCGGATTTGAAATTTGCGACAGTTGAAAATTATTTTTTGAATAATTTACTATAGAAAAGGCAATCCCTGGCACAATTAAAATTTGCGACAGTATAAAATTATTTTTTGAATAATTTACTATAGAAAAGGCAATCCCTGGCGTAATTAAAATTTGCGACAGTAGAAGATTATTTTTTGAATAATTTACTATAGAAAAGGCAATCCCTGGCGTAATTAAAATTTGCGACAGTTGAAAATTATTTTTTGCAAAATTTACTATAGAAAAGGCAATCCCTGGCGTAATTAAAATTTGCGACAGTAGAAAATTATTTTTTGAAAAGTTTACTATAGAAAAGGCAATCCCTGGCGTAATTAAAATTTGCGACAGTTGAAAATTATTTTTTGAATAATTTACTATAGAAAAGGCAATCCCTGGCGGATTTGAAATTTGCGACAGTAAAAAATTATTTTTTTGCAAAATTTACTATAGAAAAGGCAATCCCTGGGGTATTTAAAATTTGCGACAGTATAAAATTATTTTTTGAATAATTTACTATAGAAAAGGCAATCCCTGGGATATTTAAAATTTGAGACAGTAAAAAATTATTTTTTGAATAATTTACTATAGAAAAGGCAATCCCTGGCGTAATTAAAATTTGCGACAGTAAAAAATTATTTTTTGAAAAGTTTACTATAAAAAAGGCAATCCCTGGCGGATTTGAAATTTGCGACAGTAGAAAATAATTTTGTGAATAATCTACTATAGAAAAGGCAATACCTGGCGTAATTAAAATTTGCGACAGTAAAATATTATTTTTTGAATAATTTACCATAGAAAAGGCAATCCCTGGGATATTTAAAATTTGCGACAGTAAAAAATTATTTTTTGAATAATTTACTATAGAAAAGGCAATCCCTGGCGCAATTAAAATTTGCGACAGTTGAAAATTATTTTTTGAATAATTTACTATAGAAAAGGCAATCCCTGGCGTAATTAAAATTTGCGACAGTTGAAAATTATTTTTTGAATAATTTACTATAGAAAAGGCAATCCCTGGCGCAATTAAAATTTGCGACAGTATAAAATTATTTTTTGAATAATTTACTATAGAAAAGGCAATCCCTGGCGTAATTAAAATTTGCGACAGTAGAAAATTATTTTTTGAATAATTTACTATAGAAAAGGCAATCCCTCGCGCAATTAAAATTTGCGACAGTTGAAAATTATTTTTTGAATAATTTACTATAGAAAAGGCAATCCCTGGCGTAATTAAAATTTGCGACAGTTGAAAATTATTTTTTGAATAATTTACTATAGAAAAGGCAATCCCTGGCGCAATTAAAATTTGCGACAGTATAAAATTATTTTTTGAATAATTTACTATAGAAAAGGCAATCCCTGGCGTAATTAAAATTTGCGACAGTAGAAAATTATTTTTTGAATAATTTACTATAGAAAAGGCAATCCCTGGGATATTTAAAATTTGCGACAGTAAAAAATTATTTTTTTGCAAAATTTACTATAGAAAAGGCAATCCCTGGCGTAATTAAAATTTGCGACAGTAGAAAATTATTTTTTGAAAAGTTTACTATAGAAAAGGCAATCCCTGGCGTAATTAAAATTTGCGACAGTTGAAAATTATTTTTTGAATAATTTACTATAGAAAAGGCAATCCCTGGCGCAATTAAAATTTGCGACAGTAAAAAATTATTTTTTGAATAATTTACTATAGAAAAGGCAATCCCTGGCGCACTTAAAATTTGCGACAGTAAAAAATTATTTTTTGAATAATTTACTATAGAAAAGGCAATACCTGGCGTAATTAAAATTTGCGACAGTAAAAAATTATTTTTTGCAAAATTTACTGTAGAAAAGGCAATCCCTGGCGCAATTAAAACTTGCGATAGTAAAAAATTATTTTTTGAATAATTTACTATAGAAAAGGCAATCCCTGGCGGATTTGAAATTTGCGACAGTAAAAAATTATTTTTTTGCAAAATTTACTATAGAAAAGGCAATCCCTGGGGTATTTAAAATTTGCGACAGTATAAAATTATTTTTTGAATAATTTACTATAGAAAAGGCAATCCCTGGGATATTTAAAATTTGAGACAGTAAAAAATTATTTTTTGAATAATTTACTATAGAAAAGGCTATCCCTGGCGAAATTAAAATTTGCGACAGTAAAAAATTATTTTTTGAAAAGTTTACTATAATAAAGGCAATCCCTGGCGGATTTGAAATTTGCGACAGTAGAAAATTATTTTGTGAATAATTTACTATAGAAAAGGCAATACCTGGCGTAATTAAAATTTGCGACAGTAAAATATTATTTTTTGAATAATTTACCATAGAAAAGGCAATCCCTGGGATATTTAAAATTTGCGACAGTAAAAAATTATTTTTTGAATAATTTACTATAGAAAAGGCAATCCCTGGCGCAATTAAAATTTGCGACAGTTGAAAATTATTTTTTGAATAATTTACTATAGAAAAGGCAATCCCTGGCGTAATTAAAATTTGCGACAGTTGAAAATTATTTTTTGAATAATTTACTATAGAAAAGGCAATCCCTGGCGCAATTAAAATTTGCGACAGTATAAAATTATTTTTTGAATAATTTACTATAGAAAAGGCAATCCCTGGCGTAATTAAAATTTGCGACAGTAGAAAATTATTTTTTGAATAATTTACTATAGAAAAGGCAATCCCTCGCGCAATTAAAATTTGCGACAGTTGAAAATTATTTTTTGAATAATTTACTATAGAAAAGGCAATCCCTGGCGTAATTAAAATTTGCGACAGTTGAAAATTATTTTTTGAATAATTTACTATAGAAAAGGCAATCCCTGGCGCAATTAAAATTTGCGACAGTATAAAATTATTTTTTGAATAATTTACTATAGAAAAGGCAATCCCTGGCGTAATTAAAATTTGCGACAGTAGAAAATTATTTTTTGAATAATTTACTATAGAAAAGGCAATCCCTGGGATATTTAAAATTTGCGACAGTAAAAAATTATTTTTTTGCAAAATTTACTATAGAAAAGGCAATCCCTGGCGTAATTAAAATTTGCGACAGTAGAAAATTATTTTTTGAAAAGTTTACTATAGAAAAGGCAATCCCTGGCGTAATTAAAATTTGCGACAGTTGAAAATTATTTTTTGAATAATTTACTATAGAAAAGGCAATCCCTGGCGCAATTAAAATTTGCGACAGTAAAAAATTATTTTTTGAATAATTTACTATAGAAAAGGTAATCCCTGGCGCACTTAAAATTTGCGACAGTAAAAAATTATTTTTTGAATAATTTACTATAGAAAAGGCAATACCTGGCGTAATTAAAATTTGCGACAGTAAAAAATTATTTTTTGCAAAATTTACTGTAGAAAAGGCAATCCCTGGCGCAATTAAAACTTTAGTAAAAAATTATTTTTTGAATAATTTACTATAGAAAAGGCAATCCCTGGCGGATTTGAAATTTGCGACAGTAAAAAATTATTTTTTTGCAAAATTTACTATAGAAAAGGCAATCCCTGGGGTATTTAAAATTTGCGACAGTATAAAATTATTTTTTGAATAATTTACTATAGAAAAGGCAATCCCTGGCGTATTAAATTTGCGACAGTAAAAAATTATTTTTTGAATAATTTATTATAGAAAAGGCAATCCCTGGCGTAATTAAAATTTGCGACAGTAGAAAATTATTTTTTGAAATATTTACTAAATTATTTACTATAGAAAAGGCAATCCCTGGGATATTTAAAATTTGCAACAGTAAAAAATTATTTTTTGAATAATTTACTATAGAAAAGTCAATCCCTGGCGTAATTAAAATTTGCGACAGTAGAAAATTATTTTTTGAATAATTTACTATAGAAAGGCAATCCCTGGCGTAATTAAAATTTGCGACAGTAGAAAATTAGTTTTTGAAAAGTTTACTATAGAAAAGGCAATCCCTGGCGTAATTAAAATTTGCGACAGTAAAAAATTATTTTTTGAATAATTTACTATAGAAAAGGCAATCCCTGGCGGATTTGAAATTTGCGACACTTGAAAATTATTTTTTGAATAATTTACTATAGAAAAGGCAATCCCTGGCGTAATTAAAATTTGCGACAGTAAAAAATTATTTTTTGAATAATTTACTATAGAAAAGGCAATCCCTGGCGTAATTAAAATTTGCGACAGTAGAAAATTATTTTTTGAATAATTTACTATAGAAAAGGCAATCCCTGGCGTAATTAAAATTTGCGACAGTAAAAAATTATTTTTTGAATAATTTACTATAGAAAAGGCAATACCTGGCGTAATTAAAATTTGCGACAGTAGAAAATTATTTTTTGAATAATTTATTATAGAAAAGGCAATCCCTGGCGTAACTAAAATTTGCGACAGTAAAAAATTATTTTTTGAAAAATTTACTATAGAAAAGGCAATCCCTGGCGCAATTAAAATTTGCGACAGTTGAAAATTATTTTTTGAATAATTTACTATAGAAAAGGCAATCCCTGGCGTAATTAAAATTTGCGACAGTAGAAAATTATTTTTTGAATAATTTACTATAGAAAAGGCAATCCCTAGCGTAATTAAAATTTGCGACAGTAGAAAATTATTTTTTGAATAATTTACTATAGAAAAGGCAATCCCTGGCGTAATTAAAATTTGCGACAGTAAAAAATTATTTTTTGAATAATTTACTATAGAAAAGGCAATCCCTGGCGCAATTAAAATTTGCGACAGTATAAAATTATTTTTTGAATAATTTACTATAGAAAAGGCAATCCCTGGCGTAATTAAAATTTGCGACAGTAGAAGATTATTTTTTGAATAATTTACTATAGAAAAGGCAATCCCTGGCGTAATTAAAATTTGCGACAGTTGAAAATTATTTTTTGCAAAATTTACTATAGAAAAGGCAATCCCTGGCGTAATTAAAATTTGCGACAGTAGAAAATTATTTTTTGAAAAGTTTACTATAGAAAAGGCAATCCCTGGCGTAATTAAAATTTGCGACAGTTGAAAATTATTTTTTGAATAATTTACTATAGAAAAGGCAATCCCTGGCGGATTTGAAATTTGCGACAGTAAAAAATTATTTTTTTGCAAAATTTACTATAGAAAAGGCAATCCCTGGGGTATTTAAAATTTGCGACAGTATAAAATTATTTTTTGAATAATTTAATATAGAAAAGGCAATCCCTGGGATATTTAAAATTTGAGACAGTAAAAAATTATTTTTTGAATAATTTACTATAGAAAAGGCAATCCCTGGCGTAATTAAAATTTGCGACAGTAAAAAATTATTTTTTGAAAAGTTTACTATAAAAAAGGCAATCCCTGGCGGATTTGAAATTTGCGACAGTAGAAAATTATTTTGTGAATAATTTACTATAGAAAAGGCAATACCTGGCGTAATTAAAATTTGCGACAGTAAAATATTATTTTTTGAATAATTTACCATAGAAAAGGCAATCCCTGGGATATTTAAAATTTGCGACAGTAAAAAATTATTTTTTGAATAATTTACTATAGAAAAGGCAATCCCTGGCGCAATTAAAATTTGCGACAGTTGAAAATTATTTTTTGAATAATTTACTATAGAAAAGGCAATCCCTGGCGTAATTAAAATTTGCGACAGTTGAAAATTATTTTTTGAATAATTTACTATAGAAAAGGCAATCCCTGGCGCAATTAAAATTTGCGACAGTATAAAATTATTTTTTGAATAATTTACTATAGAAAAGGCAATCCCTGGCGTAGTTAAAATTTGCGACAGTAGAAAATTATTTTTTGAATAATTTACTATAGAAAAGGCAATCCCTCGCGCAATTAAAATTTGCGAAAGTTGAAAATTATTTTTTGAATAATTTACTATAGAAAAGGCAATCCCTGGCGTAATTAAAATTTGCGACAGTTGAAAATTATTTTTTGAATAATTTACTATAGAAAAGGCAATCCCTGGCGCAATTAAAATTTGCGACAGTATAAAATTATTTTTTGA